>JBBPBX010098060.1:0-12751 GCA_038048925.1 Garcialebias charrua
CCCATTAATGATACGTACACAATGTAAAAAAATGAAAGGTAGCAGAAAGAAGAATAAATCTTATTATATCTGCCCCTTTTTTCAAACAATCAGATTAAACAATAATAATCTTTCACCAGCAGTACAAAATGACTAACTCTTTCTAATTTTCTAATACTAATACATAACTAATAATTGATACAATACACATTATGCTAATTCATATATATTTTTTCAACAAATTCCTTTTGATCATTTTCTTAAATGTAAACAGTGACTTGGCATTTTTAACTACATTCTCCAAGCCATTCCATAATCTAATTCCCTGGATTGAGGTAGAACGTCCCTTCAAGCTAGTTCTGAATTGTGGTTTTACAAACATCTCTGTCCCCTTAAGATTATAACAACTTTGTCTTTTAACAAAATTCATTTGGATATTTAAAGGTAAATCGTTATTTTGAGCCCTATACATAATTGATAAAATATTATAATCAACCAAATCATGGATATAAAACTAGTGGTGGTTGTTTGATCAGAAAGGCTGCAGACCTCTGACCTGCTGAATCAGCAGAAATGACTTCAAAGTTTAGACGTTACAAACATGAACAAGTTATTCTGGTGTTTGTTGAACACATTTGACTGTACAGAATAAATGTGAGACGACAGAGAAAAGTCCCAGTTGATCAAAGAACAGTGTGAAAGTGTCGAAGCAGTTTTTCTGGGACTGCAGCCTGACCTTTGACCTTAACTGTGCAACACTTTGCTTCTAACCAGCAGCACATGACAACAGCATGAAAACAAAGCTGTGGTCCTCACAAGTCTTTCCCTGACATGAGCACAAACAGCACAGAGGTGGACTGAGGAACAAAACATCTGGAACTCTGACATGCTGCTTATTGACATCTGGACTGGAACTGAGGGTCTTGAAGCTTCACTTAGAGAACAGCTGCATGGCTGTAGTTGTTCCAAAATAAAAACAACAAAGTTGTTTGTGTTTGACACATCTGGAAAAATCAAAGTTTACTGATTCACATCTGTAACCACAGGGAAGTTCAGTTCTTTCATTTAGAGCCAAATCACAACAAAAGTCATCTCAGAACAGTCTGAATCAATCCAACTACAATTCAATCCATGCAATGGGATTATAATCTGATTAATGTTGTCAGATTGAGTGAAAAGCAGTTATAAAATACCAGTTAGCAACAAACTGGTCAAATGGTTTCTTTCAGGTCTTTACTTTGAGCCAGTATCCCATCCTGAGCAGCACAAAGGCCACAGTGGGAAGAAACAACCCCTTTTAACAGGAAGAAACCTCCAGCAGAGGCTGACACCTGAAAGCTCCGCCTCCCATTCTACCTTTAGAAACTCTAGGAACCACAAGTAAACCTGCAGTCTGACAGCAAAGTGCTCTGTTAGCAAAATATGGAACAATAAGATATTTCATATTAGATGAAGTCCATCGCTCTACAGATGGTGGAAATAATTTAAGGGGGTTGACAGTCTTCGTAGGAATAAACACCCCAAGAAATTCCCCCTGAAGGTCAGACTCTGCAATGCTCAGAGAAATGGTCACAAAGGAAACTCAAAGGTCATGACAGGACAGAGTTTTCTCTCTAAAAACAACATGGCAGCACAACAGATTAGGAAAGTTTCATGTGAAGGAACAGGTACAGTTCACCGACCCGCTGTCATCAAGTTGTTTGGAACATGTTGCCAGTGATCAAGTTGTTTGGAACATGTTGCCAGTGATCAAGTTGTTTGGAACATGTTGCCAGTGATCAAGTTGTTTGGAACATGTTGCCAGTGATCCCAGCAGACACTTCTGATCCTTTTTGGTCCTGTAGACACATTTGGCTGGATTTAGCTCATTGATACGATCACTGCTAACACTTGACCTGACATGACAGCAGAGCTGCAGTGAAACCTGCCGAGTCCAGCTGTGCAGATGTTTATGGGCGGAGCTGCAGGATCACTTAGCCCAGGGGCCTACCAGCTGGTTAAGGAAGCACTAAAGCAGGAGTTCCCAACCACCGGGCAGGTCACCAGTTCCAGGCCTTGGATCATTTGATACCTTGTTACCTAAAAAATATAAAAAGTTTTATTTTGATTTATTTTTCTAGTTCTTAGTCTGCATGGTATTTTATTTTGAAAAACAATCACGTTCATCTGTCCAGTTTTCACGGTTTGTCTCAGTCGCTGTTATTTACTTGCAGTGTTAAGCTGTCTACATAACTTTATCAAGAATGAGTAAAAAACAAATGTTGCTGAAGAACTTTAAATAAGGGAAAAGGCCTAAAGATGAGAGAGCAGAAATGAGTGTTTAATTGTTTATTGTTTTATGTAAATCCTCTGCTGCTCAACAATCCAGCAGCTTGACCTGCAGGAAGACCGGCCTCAGCAGCAACACGTCAGACACGTTGCAGTTTCTGCCCACTCAGCAATCAGGACCTGCAGGAACTTGATGTCACAGTAAACCCACTTGAAACTGACGGCAACAAGAGAGAAACTGCATGAAAGAACAGGAATTAGTGTTTGATCAAACTGCAAACAGTGAAGTGTCCAAACGTCACATTAAAACTTCAGTATGTTTAGCAAACAGTTTCCAAAGTGCACATATTTAGACAGTGACAGCAAACATCTGTCCAACAGTTTGATCAACTGTTTGACACAAGACAAATGTTCATTGTTGGAATTCATTCATTTGGGAACTCTGGTGAAAAGTAGTAAAAAAAAGAGACTGCAGTGAAATTTGTTGATGTGACCTGCAGCTCCCGACAACAAGAGAAGCAGCTTGTGGATCTGCTGCAGGTCTGTCCTGCAAGACAGACGTCCCCAACCCTGGTCCTCATGGTCCACAATCCTGCAGGTTTTAGCTGATTTCCTGCTTCAACACACCTGATTCAAATCATTGAATGACCCACTCAGAATGTCGTCGAGTTCAGCAGAAGCCTGAAAACGACTCGATCATGTCAGTCGGATGTGATGAAGCAGGGAAACATCTAAAACATGTGGGACAGTGGACCATGAGGACCAGGGATGGGGACCTCTGCTGTAGGACATTACTGCTCTGTCCTGTAGGACATTACTGCTCTGTCCTGTAGGACATTACTGCTCTGTCCTGTAGGACATTACTGCTCTGTCCTGTAGGACATTACTGCTCTGTCCTGTAGGACATTACTGCTCTGTCCTGTAGGACATTACTGCTCTGTCCTGTAGGACATTACTGCTCTGTCCTGTAGGACATTACTGCTCTGTCCTGTAGGACATTACTGCTCTGTCCTGTAGGACATTACTGCTCTGTCCTGTAGGACATTACTGCTCTGTCCTGTAGGACATTACTGCTCTGTCCTGTAGGACATTACTGCTCTGTCCTGTAGGACATTACTGCTCTGTCCTGTAGGACATTACTGCTCTGTCCTGTAGGACATTACTGCTCTGTCCTGTAGGACATTACTGCTCTGTCCTGTAGGACATTACTGCTCTGTCCTGTAGGACATTACTGCTCTGTCCTGTAGGACATTACTGCTCTGTCCTGTAGGACATTAGTGGTGCTGCTGATGGATGCTTCTTGGTCTCCTCTTCATTACAGACAACTTTTAAACATCACCTGGTGCTTTTGTTGGTTTAGATTTATTTTGTTAAATGTAACAATAAACCTCATTTACTCTCAAAAGAAACACTCTGATTTGGCTGATTCAGATGATTTAGATGATTTTTCAGTGGTTTATTAAACATTTCTTGCAGTCTCCTCCACAGGATTCTTTGTGTAGATCTGAACCAGGATCAGTTCTATGTGTGGAACTGATGTCAACAAGAAGAACTGGCTGGTGTTGGTAGAGATGAAGTTTGTCTTCATTAATGTTTAGTTTGTTGGATAGAAATCATCCAGATGTAAAGCAACAACATCTGGCCAGAGGCAGGTAGGTCTATGAAATGTAGAAGAATTATTTCCACTCTCCATGCTCATGAATCAGACTTCCATTTAAAGGATTCAACTCTGAAACCTTCTAATGTTCTTTAGTTCAGACGTCACCTGAAGGCAGCAAAGCTCTAAATTGATCATTTAGTTTACAGCCACGTTTCATTTGGTCAGGTTTGATCTGTCTTATTCACTACAGTCACACAACAATATTTACAATAGAATAGAATAGAAACAGCCTTTATTGTCCCACAGATGGAAATTCAAGTGTAACAGCAGCAACAGATAAAAAGGTTCACACAAAAAGTTCCTGAAATGGTAAAAACAATATATAAAGAAATAAGATAAACAATATTCAATATGTATTAGAACAGTGAGAATGGCAGACTATTGACAGTATTACAGGCAGAGTGTGTGTTTTAGCAGAGGTCAGCATGTATTTAATACTTATAGAGTTTGTTGGAGCAGTGATGGTTGTAGAGGCTAACAGCTGCTGGAGGAAAGAGCTGCAGTAACGCTCCTTTAGGATGCAGTCATCTGTCACTGAAGGAGCTCTGCAGTTCAGCAACAGCTTCATGCATGGGCTGGGACACGTTGTCCAGCAATGATGTTATTTTAGCTAGAGTCCTTCTGTCTCCCTGTATTTAGCTCTTTCAGAGATGATTTGGTTCTTAATATTTGACAAATCAACTTTGCGTTTGAATATTTTTGTCTCTGAAGTCAGACCAGATTATTATATTCTGGAAGACGTGTTCATGTTCTACAAGGAAAAGTTAAAATATATATATTTAAAAAAATATTTTTTGTACTTATAGCTTACAACCTTTTTTCTGAACCATTTTGGCCTTGGTGTCCTCAGGCTGTTTCTGTGAGTAGCAAGTGGGCCATCTGACCTAAAACATTTGATTGTTATAATGATGATTGATTGTTTTGGACAGATGAGTCCTTTTGCTCGTGTTAAAAGCCTCTGAGATTCCAACAGGAGGTTGACTTGAAACACAGCAATGAAGGTTACTTATGGGACAGATCTGGTTGGCAGGCCACAGACTGATGAAGTCCTCTGGATGGAAGGCGTTTCTCTCTTAAAGAAACTGGTCCAGATGACATGATTTAACCTTTTTTGTTATAGTTTTAATATTGTTATATTAGAAAAAAATTCTGATTTTAAAACATCAATAAAACACAAGTTTACAAAAAATATTAATATGAAGCTGACTTTCATTGTAAAACATTTTAAAAGTAAATTCAGCATTTTTCCAAGACTTTGATGTACTTACAGTAATGACCTCCAGAGGACAGTAAAGGAACATCTGCTACAATGAAGAAAGTTAAAACAGGAAGTCAATCTTCAATTTCTGGTTTGTCTTACAAAATTTAAATCACACAAAGTTAACAGATACATTAAAAACAACTGAAGCTCTATGGAAGTTATTTCTGTCAGCGTTGCAAAGATCAAATTTATTCATATAAAATCCAATGTGAAATGTTTGGATTTCAAACTGTATTTTTTATTCTTTAACAAAATATATCCTTATATAGCACATTGTTCAAACATTAAAGTGTAATTGTTTGAAGGTGATAATGTAAAGTGTGATGAGGAAACAGAAGAAGCAGAAACAGTCCAGTCAGAGTGTCTGCATACAAGCTGCTGCTGCTTCAACCTCTGTGGATCATCAGGACACAGTTCATCTTCTCCCACAAACACACCATCATGTTCAGCTCTCCAGAACAAACGTCACCACCTCCATCTGTAGAGAGAAGAAGAAGCAAAAGAAGAGATGAATGAGTCTTTCAGAGAGACCAACACCAACTTCAATCACAACACATTGTGCAACATCTTTGGGTAAAACTTAGTAACTGTTGGGAGTCAACCCTGCTTGTCTTTTAGCAAAATATTTTATAAACCACTGGATGGACTTTATTTAAACTTGCAGTAAATAAATTTGAAATGCTCCCCTTCAACTGATTAACTCTTGAAGTCAACACAATTCAAGATACTATATACCACTGATCTAGATCTACTGAAGGTTCTTAATGACGTTGTTGAAGCATTCATTGGATGCTAAGGATTATTGTGCTGCACTTTTCCTAGACCTGTCTAAAGCTTTTGACACAGTGGATCATGACATCTTGTGTCATAAGTTCTCAGAAATCAGTTTCTCAGATCACACAATTGGTTGGTTTTCTAACTATCTTTCCGATCGGAGGCAATGTGTTCAACATAATGGTACTTCTTACAGTTATTTAACAGTCAACAATGGTGTACCACAAGGCTCAGTCTTAGGACCCACCCTCTTTACAATCTACATAGGTAATGTAGGTCAGAGCATCCCTGATGCATCCTTACATTTCTATGCTGATGACACAGTTGTTTACTGTCGAGCTAAAACAGTTGCTAAGGCTTTCCAGCTTTTGCAATCCGCTTTTGACATCATCCAGTCAGATTTGTTCCATCTCAAACTTGTCCTAAATGCTGATAAAACCAAAGGGATGCTTTTTTCAAATAGGAAGTCAGTCCCAGCAGTTCTTCCTCTGATTTTATCCTCAAATGGTGTCCCTATTGAGTTTGTTGATTCCTATAAATATTTGGGTATCCTGGTCGATTCACATCTCTCTTTTAAACTCCACGTGGAAAACCTAGTAAAGAAACTGAAAGTTAAACTGGGTTTCTTTTTCAGAAACAGATCATGTCTAACACTGAATGCTAGGAAACGCCTTGTATCTGTGACTTTCCTTCCCTCCATTGATTACGGTGACATCATCTACATGAATGCTCCTACAAGCACTCTACAGATGTTGGATGCTGTCTATCATGGTGCACTAAGATTCATAACTGGCTGTGATTATCATACCCACCACTGCACTCTGTATTCACTGGTTAACTGGACATCATTAACCTCACACAGACTCTTCCACTGGTACATTTTCATCTTTAAACCACTTCTTGGTCTACTGCCTTCATACATCTGCTACATGTCCCTGTGTGAGTGCAGCTACAGCGTGCACTCTCAGGACATGATTACCTGCAGTGTTCCATCATTGAGGACTGAACTTGGAAAAAGGGCCTTCTCCTACTCCGCTCCTGCTTCATGGGATATCTTACAAAAAGATCTGAAGCTCTTGACCTTGACCTCTCCAAATGGCTTTAAGAATCTTTTGGACTCCTGGCAAGAACCAATGCAGACATGTTCCTGTTTTTAGTTTTCTACATTTGCCTTATAAGCTAGCTGTTTATGCTACTTTTTTGACATCTTATTTTAACTTGTTTAAAAAAAAATCTGTATGCCTCTTTTGTGAATGTCTATTGTTGTCGCTGTTGTCATCATTCTTTTTTTTAAACCAGGTCTCTCTTGTAAAGGAGTCCTCGAGGCTCAATGGGATTAACCTGTCTAAATAAAGGTTGAACGAATGAATGAAAATGATGGCTGTCACAGCTAATCAAACTGAGCCCAGATATAAATAGCTGTAACTCAGTGAATTTGACAGATACTGATGTAAAATGTGGTGTGGTAGTAGCTGACAGTCATTCACAACACATCCTCCAAGCACTAACAGATCAGGTGAGACATCACATGATCACATGTTATTTTGGTGAGTGATGTGCATTCCTTCAAGTAATGCTCGGTCTTTCCTTCTTTTCTTGTCTTTCTGTTTGATCCTGAAACCAGTCCCTGTTCTCCTCTCATACATTCATTCAGAAATACAGTTACTGGGAAGCTGCAGGTTTACAGGAAACACTGGATCTTTGCTTTGACAACAACTGGATTTAGTCCAATTCTGCTGAAAGCAGCAGGAACGACTCCAACCTTCTACTGACCTCAGAGTCTCCAGTCTGTAGTCTGGACTCTTCACAAGATCCAACAGCTGCTGAACATCTGGATGCTGCAGGTTGTTATCTCTCAGCTCCAGTTCTGTCAGATGGGAGGGGTTGGACTTCAGAGCTGAGCTCAGAGAAGAACAGCTGATCTCTGACAAACTGCTTCTGATTAATCTGGATAAAGAATAAAACATGTAAGTTTAGAAAACAAAACAAAACGTTAAAAAACTCTGAACTCTTAAAAACTTTGATCCAACTGAAAGATGTTTTGATCAAACCATGAAAAAAACTTTATGTTCAATCTCCAGAGATATTGTGATATCTTGAACAATCTAACATGATTTGAAGAATGTTGTGAATGACTCTCAGCTACTACCACACCACATTTTAGCTCAGTGTCTGTAAAATTCACTGAGGTACAGACACTTCTGTGTTGGCTGACGTCAATTAGCTGCAGCAGCCATCTTGAATTAGGTTTGTTTCCCAACAATAATCAGTTTTAATAATTAATCCAAAGATTAATTGTTGAAAGTATCTTTGAAATCTGTTCAGTGCATTATGAGATATTTTGCTAACAGACAAACAGGACTGACTCCAACAAATTATACTGTATCAAGGTTTTAGACAAAAATGTTGTACAATGTGTTACACTCAAAGTATGTGTTGAGTATGATGCTCAGCTACTACCACAACAACTGTCAGCTCAATATCTGTCAAACTGTTTGAGTTATAGTCATGTTGGTGTTTCCTAAAGTCAGTTGGCTGTGGCGGCCATCTTTAATTAATTAAATCCAGGAGTTAATCAGTTTTACATGTATGTTCAATTTTTTCTGAGAGTTTCACTAAAATCTGTTCAATTGTCTCTGAGATATTTTGCTAACAGACAAACAACTGATTTCAATAGTTTATGGCAAAGTTTTAAACACATATTATGTGTTATGAGACAGCACTCAGAGTAAAAGATGGAGGTCAGTCTCAGCTACTACCACACTGACATTTAACTCAATTCCTTTAAAATTGACTGATATAGAGTCATTTTGTTGTGGCGGCCATCTTGATTCAGGTTGACTCTAAAATAAATCAGTTGTAGAGGAACATCCAATGATTTTTTTCATTAAATGTTAAATAAAATCCATATCATGATTCATGACATTACTGATAGTACAGAAAACCACACACACACACACACACACACACACACACACACACACACACACACACATCCCTCCTCCTCCATCAGCAGGTGATAAACATGTCTGACCTCAGAGTCTCCAGTCTACATCGTGGACTCTCCAGAAAACCACACAGCTGCTTCACTCCTGAATCCTGCAGGTTGTTGTTACTCAGGTCCAGTTCTGCCAGATGGGAGGGGTTGGACTTCAGAGCTGAGCTCAGAGAAGAACAGCTGATCTCTGACATACTGCAGTGCTCCAATCTGAATAAAGAATAAAACATGTAAGTTTAGAAGAAAAAAAACTTTTAAAGACATGATGTAAACTAATAACAATAATTTCAGGACAATTCAAAATTATTAATTTGATAACTGAACTTTCAGTCTGTTTCTGTCAGTAGACCTGTTACATTCACACATCAGCTGATGATTCTCAGAGTGGTGTCTGACAGGACCACACTTTCCACAGAACAGCTGTGTTAACTCTTGAAACTGTGCCTGCAGTCAACCTACTTCACATATGGGGAGCAATATTATAGGCAGAAACATGGGTGTGCTATGGGGTCTCCAGTTTCTCCTATTGTTGCCAACCTGTACATGGAGGAGGTAGAAAAGAGAGCCTTGACATCCTTTTCAGGGAGACCACCAAGTCATTGGTTCAGGTATGTTGACGACACCTGGGTTAAAATTAAATCTCAGGAAGTCCAACATTTCACTGATCACATCAACTCTGTGGATAAATATATCAAGTTCACACGAGAAGATGTAAAAAATGGCAGGTTGGCTTTCTTGGACTGTGAGGTCTCAGTTTCTGATAGAGGAAATTTGCAAACTGAGGTGTACCGCAAACCCACCCACACAGACCAGTATTTACAGTTTGACTCCCATCACCCTCTGGAGCACAAGTTAGGAGTCATCAGGACTCTGTACCACAGAGCAGACAGCGTCCCCACTAACTCAGCAGCCAGACAGAAGGAGAAATCACACACAAAACAGGCTCTAGAGAAATGTGGATATCCTAACTGGGCCTTCCTGAAAGCAGAGAAGAAACCCAAACAGGACTCCAGCCAGCCATCAGGTGAAAAGAAGGAACCCAGACCCAGACCAGTGGCCATTCCATATGTTGCAGGGGTTTCAGAGACATTGAGACGTTTATTTTCTAAACACAACGTCCCAGTGGCTTTTAAACCCCAAAATACATTACGGCAAAGACTGGTTCATCCCAAAGATCCAGTCCCCCGGCAAAAACAGAGTAACATTGTGTATGCTGTTCAGTGTCAGGAGGGCTGTGTCAACAGTGGCGGTTCTAGACCAGTTGTACTGGTGGGGCCAAGCTGGGGCCAGAGGTTTTGTCAGAGGGGCACGTTCATCTCGGAGAAAAAGACAGATTCGAAATTTTACTTGACTCTTATTTTTTTAAAGCAGTGATTAACCATTGTAACCAAAGAAAATAGTTTAAAAAATCAAATGAGAAAAATATAAAACATTTTACACAGTACCCTGATGCATGCTCAATAATCCAGGTAGAAAAATCTAAAAAAGCTAAATCTGGTCCTCTGGACATTCAAAAAAACAAGGTGGGAGGGTGTTATTTATAAGACTGAGCTGAACACAGCTTCTCAGACTGAGGAAGTCTTTCGGACGAAAGACGAAACGTTTCAACTGTTTTTTTTGCTTTGTTTTGTTTTGTTTTTTTGAATGTCCAGAGGACCAGATTTAGCTTTTTTAGATTTTACACAGTATTTGTATTGACTGAATAAAATATATTAATAAGCAAATAAAATGATAATGAAAATAACTGTTAGGTGATTCAATTTCTCAGTCCAAAATTATATACAGGTAACAACATTGGCTGTCCTACTATCACAGAAACTGTTTTCTGTGATTTTGATGAATACAAAATCGCATAATTTCATGATTTCTGGCATCATGATTTCTGGCATCATTATTTCTGGCAAAGCGATCAACAAATGATCAAATTATATTTGTATTCTGCATCTGTCTGTTAGCAAAATATCTTATGAACAACTGAACAGATTTTGATTCAACTTTCAAGAAATATTCACTGAATGGCTCTCTACAACTGGTTGACTTTTAAAATACATCCAATTCAAGATGGCTGCCACAGCTAACTGAACTTAAAAATAACAAAATTGACTACAACTCAGTCAATTTGACAAAAAATTGAGATAAAATTTGGTGTGGTAGTCGCTGAGATTCATTCCCAAAGCATAAGCAAAGGACTTTTAGAATTCATAAGATCTTTCTTTAAAATTATAGCGTTATTTATTTAGAATCAATGCTGTTGGTCTGTTAGCAAAATATCTCATGACCCCAGCAAGGCCGAGCTCAATTCGTGGCATTGGCATGTCGTACAGACACTTCCTGTGACATGCCACTCTTCCTGTGACATGCCACTGTTTTTGTGACATGCCACAGTTTTTTGTGCCACTAGATGGCAGTGTTTTCAGCATGTCAATGCCTATTTTACTGACATGTCAGTGTTTTCAGCATGTCAATGCCTATTTTCGCCTAATTAAATCATAGAAAACATTTATTTAAGGGATATTTACTTGTTGTGGGGGACATGTAGTACTGACATGTCAGTGTTTTCAGCATGTCAATGCCTATTTTCGCCTAATTAAATCATAGAAAACATTTATTTAAGGGATATTTACTTGTTGTGGGGGACATGTAGTACTGACATGTCAGTGTTTTCAGCATGTCAATGCCTATTTTCGCCTAATTAAATCATAGAAAACATTTATTTAAGGGATATTTACTTGTTCTGGGGGACATGTAGTACTGACATGTCAGTGTTTTCAGCATGTCAATGCCTATTTTCGCCTAATTAAATCATAGAAAACATTTATTTAAGGGATATTTACTTGTTCTGGGGGACATGTAGTACTGACATGTCAGTGTTTTCAGCATGTCAATGCCTATTTTCGCCTAATTACTCATCAAATTACTCATTTACCTACTGCCTCTTACTAAAATATTGATTCAAAATTGTGACTCTATTGCTTTTTAAATCGTAGAAAACATTTAATTAAGGGATTGGAACTATTGGAATATTGTTTAAAATAAAATATTTAAAAAAATTGTAAAAGGCTTGCATATTATATACTCTTCCTTGATTATGCCCTACTTGTCATATTGCTCAGAAATACGGGGAAATGCAAATAAAACTACTATTGACGTGTTAATAAAGTTACAAAAAAAAGCAATTAGGCTTAATAATAAAGTGGGATATTGAGAACAAACTAATAAACTTTTTATTAAATATAATACTTTAAAATGTAATGACATTGTTTTTATAAAAATAATACTGGAAATACCCCTCCCTGGGCTGCCACCTTACCGTGGTGGAGGGGTTTGAGTGTCCCAATGATCCTAGGAGCTATGCTGTCAGGGGCTTCATGCCCCTAGTAGGGTCACCCAAGGCAGACAGGTCCTAGGTGAGGGACCAGACAAAGTGCAGCCCGAAGACCCCTTATGATGAGTAAAATAAATGGACAAAATGTTCCCTCGCCCGGACGCGGGTCACCGGGGCCCCACTCTGGAGCCAGGCCCGGAGGTGGGGCACGTTGGCGAGCGCCTGGTGGCCGGGCTTTCACCCATGGAGCTCGGCCGGGCACAGCCCGAAGAGGAGACGTGGGTCCCCCTTCCCATGGGCTCACCACCTATGGGAGGGGCCAAAGGGGTCGGGTGCAATGTGGGATGGGTGGTGGCCGAGGGCGGGGACCCTGGCGGTCTGATCCTCGGCTACAGAAGCTGGCCATTGGGACATGGAATGTCACCTCTCTGGTGGGGAAGGAGCCTGAGCTAGTGTGTGAGGTTGAGAGGTTCCGGCTAGAAATAG
>JBBPBX010098062.1:0-12750 GCA_038048925.1 Garcialebias charrua
AATTTCAGGGATGAGTTAATAATAAAGAGGAATGATTATATAATTGAACGTTTTTATTGTTGTTTTGTACATAGTTTTCTTGTGTTTTTTTAATCTGGAATTAATAAATAATCTTTAAAAAAAAAAAAAACGTTGTCCCATGTGGGAGTCGAACCTGTGAGGTTCGGAGTGGCGAACAGAAACGTTACCAGTTGAGCTATCGCGACATACACATTTCAGATGATCCACATTCCTTTTAAAGGAACCGTCATTTCTTTTTCCCCAGTTCCCCTGGGGGGCTCCGTATTATACAAGTTTTTCCTGCAACGTTAAGAGTTTTTTTAAACAATACAAAGTTTGTTCTGCGTAAATATGCTCAAATGAATTCTACACTCTTAAATGTGCACACAAATGCTTCGACACGTCACATTTGCGGGGCAGAGAGAACTTCCGGGTCATATCCGCTGTCAATAAAAGAAATTACAAAATCGAAACTGACCCGTCGCTATCCGTTTTTTCCATTTTCGTTTCGTGCACAAAATCGGAAATCGGATAACGGTTTGTAATCCGTTTTTTTGTTTTGGTTCAATAAACGAAAAACGAAAAAACAAGTGGTTTTTTCATTTTTTCATTTTTTGTTTCAAATGAAAAAACGAACTGCCTGAATGTACACGGACCCTGTGTCTCAGTCAAAATAAGACCGAATACAATGTCTGAAGTCTCATATTTGTTTTTGTCTTTCCTCAGGAGTGTGTGGACCAAAAGAGAAAGGCAGCAGAGGATTACCAGGAGGAACTCAAAAAAAGGAGGACCACAGTACAAACAGTTGCTGAAACTCTTTCCAAAGATGCAGACAAATTTGCAGAGCAGGCTGAAGGTAAGGCTGGCACTCAGATGGCTCAGTTGATAACGAAGTCAAACGTTCTGAGGAGAGCTAGCAAGGATAAAGCAGCTGAGCTGAAGAACATTGAGGAGGAGATTCTTGCTAAGGGAGAGGAGCTCAGATGTATGTAGTCCACATACAAGCATACATATATCATACATATATCATATACATACATATATTATCCATAACACTGCATGTAAAATGTGTTCGTTTCGTTTTTTCAATAAAGTTACTTCTCAAGTAATTAAGTAATTATGCATTTCTTCTGCACATTTCTGTCGTGTACATATGTTGTGAATAGGTCTTAAATTTGATTCATACTGGTCTTAAAAAGGTCTTAAAAAGGTCTTAAATTTGAGTTGTTCAAACCTGCAGAAACCCTGTGGACTTACGAGCTGGCGAAAGAGAAGTAAATTTGTAAAAAATACAGCACTTTTTTTTGTTTTTAGATGAAAGTGTGTTAGCTAACCGTTTGGAAACACGTTTCCGACCATGTTTATGAACTAATATGAACGTTTTTGATGAAAAACGAGTGTTCGTAGTAGCGCTAGCATAAATGTTCCAACTTACGAGCGAAAATCCGGACTTACGAGAACACGTGCTTCGTGTTCCAACTTACGAATTTTCGTGTTACGAGCGCCTCGCAGGAACGGAACTCGCTCGTAAGTCGGGGACTACCTGTATTGTTTTTTTCTCTTACATTTTGTTGCTGGATGTAACTGGGACCCTGCGTACATAATCTCGTTTCATCACATGTACCACATGCGGTGCAAATGACAATAAAGATTATCTGATCTGATCTCTCTGATCTGTAGCTGTTATAATCTGTAGTTGTTACTTAGCATCTGTAGCTGTTAGCATCTGCAGCTGTTAGCATCTGTAACTGTTAGCATCTGTAGCTGTTAACATCTGTAGCTGTTAGCATGTGTAACTGTTAGCATCTGTAGCTGTTAACTTCTGTAGCTGTTAGTAGCTGTTAGCATCTGTAGCTGTTAGCATCTGTAGTTGTTAGCATCTGTAGTTGTTAGCATCTGTAGCTGTTAGCATCTGTAGCTGTTAGCATGTGTAGTTTTTAGCATCTGTAGCTGTTAGTATCTGTAGCTGTTAGTAGCTATTAGCATCTGTAGCTTTTAGCATCTATAGCGGTTAGCATGTATAGCTGTTAGCATGTGTAGCTATTAGCATCTGTAGTTGTTAGCATCTGTAGCTGTTAGCATCTATAGCTGTTAGCATCTGTAGCTGTTAGTAGTTATTAGCATCTGTAGCTGTTAGTAGCTATTAGCATCTGTAGCTGTTAGCATCTGTAGCTGTTAGCATGTGTAGCTGTTAGCATGTGTAGCTGTTAGCAGCTACGTCTCGTTGTCGCGTGCTTTGATAATCTAGTCTCGTGACTGTGTGTGTGTTTTTCTGTGTAGGAGCAGGAGCTTCACGTCAGACCTCCACCAACCACATGTTTGTTCTCTAACAGGTATGGTTGTAATTTCTAGTAAAATTGTTCAATATTATACTTCGGTCCAGCAGCCTCCACTTCTAAAAGTCAGCGCTCACGCGGTTTGGTTGTGCATGCGCTAACACCATGAATTAGGTAGTCACGCTTGCGAGGTTCTTTCAAAATAAAAGCTGATCTGTGTCTCCTGTTTATACAAACTCTGTACATAAAACACATGTTAGCACTGGAAGCTGTAATGGGACCAACAACTGCTCCCCGGCGCGCTTTCTATAGCTGCCCGCTGCCACCTGGTGGTGATTGGGTTAAATGCAGAGTCAAATTTCGTCTTGTGTGGAAACATGCATAGATGACAAAAATATGACATTATTATTATTATTATTATTATTAACATTCCTGCTCAGCTGTTTCCACTAAAAGTTTGAATGTCGCCCCCATATCCAAAGAGTAGAGAACTTTTTGTGTTGCTAAGTTAAATAAATAAAAAACTTCAATGTGTTTTTCATGTTTTGACTCTAGATGATTGAAGTCATTCTTGCTGGTCTATGTTCAGAAATTATTTTTAATGTCCTCCTGTGAATATGGATCCATAATATTTAACTTTTGTCTCTGTTTTGTGATTATTTGTTTGTTCATTATGTGAGAATGTTAAATTGTTTTCCCTGAAGTTTCATTAATATTAAAACAAAACTCTTAGTTTCCAGGGACCGGTCTCACTTCAGGCTTAATGTTTAAAGGTGCTATGTGTAACTTTCTGTAGAGCACAAAACTTAGAAATATTTTCAACAGGCAAAGCATTCTGATCCCTCCCCCTCAGAGAGCATTCTGATCCCTCCCCCTCAGAGCCATATATGGCTCTGCCCCCTTGCTCTGCTGAAATTCAAATTTCTACTCTGTTTTTATTGGCTGGTTAAGGACGGGTCACTCTGTGTTTTTAGTGTTTTTATAAATGCTGATAGGGAAGCAAGGGGACTATAGTTTTTTTCAGAGATTACTTTGTCTAACACCAGTCTGTCAGTAGATAGTGACAGAGTGAAGAAATATGTTAAAACTATATTGTTTGAAAAGTTACAGACTGCACTACAAAGTTACATAGTGCAGCTTTAATAGTTTAACATCTCCAGATGTTGCTCACCAAATGTCACCAAGATCCACCAAGTGGAATTTCAAAATAAAGGCCCTCCAAAGTTGAACATTTTCCATGTAATTTTCCCTAAGTTTCTGTGTTTATTGCTCGTTCTTCAGGATGTTGTAGAAACAGTGAGGGTAAGTACGACTTTACCACAAATCACATCATTACTGTGCAGAAAGTTTGTCTCATTGAAATGCAACATAGTTCAAGTAAAAACAGGAATGTTTAATTTAAAATAATTTATATGCTTAATATTTTTAATTGACAATAACCATTTGAAAAATAACAGTTAAAATTGTACATTAAGAGAGATAAGAGATAAGAGAGAGATAAGAGATTTATTTATTAACATTGCACCAGTTAATTAATACAACGTGATTATGTATGCACAATCGTCCAGAAGAGGGAGAGTCTGCAAAGCTGCAGCATTTTCAAACACATGACATGTTCTTCTGCGCGGCCGCACTCATCCGTCTCCGGATGAAGGTCAAACAGATATGGAAAAAGGAAAAACACAATAGGTATCATTTGTGATATTCAAAAAAAGAATCTATCAAAGATTGCCTTAAGACACTCTATGATAAAGTCCCAAAAACTCTATCAGCAATAAGCACAACCAGACAAGACATTGTTGCAGATTTGACGACATGCAAGGAGATCAAAAGAGTCTGTGAGCAACACTCAGATAGCACAGTTCAGCAGTTGTTAAGCTTGGCGCCTCCGAGCGCACCCACAGAGACCTCTGGGGGGGAGGGGGGGTCAGCAAGGTCTCTCAGCTTCACTCCAGGAGAATAGTTTCCAGCAGACAGCCTTCTTCTTTTCCAAGGTCGTGCAGAAACTAGATTAGATAGTTATTGTTTATCTTCAATCCAGGCCACAGTGTTCTTTTTGACTGCAGCCTTCCAAAGTCCAGGTGCTGTTCAGGTCCAAAATCGCCGAATCATATGAGGTTCCGAAGCTACGAACCCCCATCTGTGCCCTGATTGAGGCCGGGCGGCTGTAAACGAGTTCCAAAGCGCACCGCAGGTCCGCGGTGGTCTACCGCCGCTCCCATTGTGCGGTTCAGTTCGTACAACAGCTGGGTTGAGGAGCTCACAGCCCGGATCAGAGAATCTTGCTGATCAGGAAGTTTGGCCAGCGCGCCGATAGCCGCCGAAGTCTTCCTGATCTTCCAGTAACAGACAGCTCCGCTCACGCCAAAAAACAGAGCAGCTGCC
The DNA here is from genome assembly GCA_038048925.1 of Garcialebias charrua. Classification (NCBI taxonomy): domain Eukaryota; kingdom Metazoa; phylum Chordata; class Actinopteri; order Cyprinodontiformes; family Rivulidae; genus Garcialebias; species Garcialebias charrua. The sequence goes on from JBBPBX010098062.1 coordinate 4,662, forward strand.
ACCAATATCCCAATAATCCACAAATCTTCCACGTCTTCGACAGACAGGACGGTCAAACACATGGGTTGCCACTGTCCCCACGAGTCCATCATGTATCCGACAGCATGCGTGTCAGAGGGGCAGACCGCTTCTCCTGGCCCGGTCCGCTTCGTGGAAAAAATCTTATCTATAGATGAAACAGCCCAATTTATTAAATCCATCGCAAATTGGTTCGAGTGAGCGCTGAAGAGTCACGGACGAGACAAAAAGCAAGCAGGGAGGAGGAAAACTTAGGGAGGGTAGGAGCAAAAAGATATGCGACTTGCTCTGCCGAGTAGAAATGACAGTTAAAATGACATTTATATCATTTTAACATCAAGTGTTTCTTTTTACTGGTACATTTTGAGAATTACAAGAGCTTTGTGTTATTTGTCCATGTCGACCAAATTCACTGGAGGTTTCTGGTTAGTGTGTATAAAAATTATACTTATTGTTCTCTGAGAACATTTTAATTTAAAGTTTCATATTTTGATTTGTGCAGAAACTCTGTGAACCACACAGTCTTTGTGGTGGATCAAGTTCAGCAGAAGACAATTCAAAACCTGCTGCAAAATAGAATAGAAGAGACCTTTATTATCATTGCACATGAATACAGTGAAATCTGGGTTTGCTTCCCAGAACAAAAGTAAAAACAGTAAAATATAAAACAATATAAAATATAAACTGTACAGGTAGTCCCCGACTTACGAGCGCTCTAACTTACGAGGATCCAGACTTACGAGCTGGCAAATTTTTGGAAAAAACGCAAAAAATACTGAGTTTTTCTGTGTTTTTTCACCACAGTTCGTTAGCTAAACATGTGGACACACGTTTCCGATCATTTTTATGCACTCATAAGCAGTTTTTCGATGAAAAACGAGTGTTTGTAGTCGCGCTAGCAAAACCGTTCCAACTTACGAGCGAAATTCCGGACTTACGAGACACGTGGCGGCCGTTCCAAATTACGAGATTTCCGTGTTACGAGCGCCTCGTTGTAACGGAACTCGCTCGTAAGTCGGGGACTACCTGTATTAAAGATGATAACAGGTTTGAAACACTCCAAATGTGCAACACAAGCAGATTGATATTACACCAGTTGTCCCTTATTCAGTTTTTATTACAGATTTTGTTAAGTTCAGTAACGATGGACAGATAAAAACTATATTTAAATCTGAATTGAGAATGAACTTTCTTATATTTAAATCTGTTTGTTCTTGTCTTGATTGATCTGTACCTTTTCCCTGATGGTAACAGTTCTCATATTATCTAATAAATAATAATGTAAATAAATCATCCACAAATAATTTTGTAACAACAGCAAGTATGACATCATTAACAGCTTTTATTTTGAAAACTCACAAAGGTTACCATAATTCATAGTGTTTGTGTGCACAACAAAACCATCATTTTGGAAGTGGAGACTGGCTTGACAACATTTTTTACTGCCTGACGTTCTCAGAGTTGGGGCAGGAGCTACATGTCAGACCACCACCAACCACATGTTTTTTTTTTCTGTTACAGATGAAGTTCATGTTAATAAATGTTGTGAAGCTGAGAAGAGTTCCTGGGTGAGCGATTCATCAGTTCACTGGTATCAAACCAAACATCAGGGTTACACAGGTATGTATTTATTTACTGCAGTCTAAAGTGAAGTGTGGAGCTAAGCTGTGTTAGGAACTGTTTGGATCCTGCAGTCAAGCTGTCCACATTCAGATTTTTTAAAATCTTGCTCCTCTTCACATCTTGCGTCACGATGTGTTCAATTTCAACTAGAAAATACACTCTGCTACACCAACATATCCAGGAATTCAGAAATAGAAAATGTCTTGTAAATTAGTTTAAATATTTTTTGACATATCATCAGAACAGTCACTTCAATACAGTCCACTTATCAGAATGCTCTAACAACAAACAAAAACTCATGATGTCATCAACAAGTTTCATTCAAAATAATATTTTAACTGGTTTTACTGTGATATATATATATATATATACATACACAGAATGTCATAAAAACGTATGTAATTCCTCAGAAAAAAATTACCGTATTCACCGCTGTATAATACGCTCCTGTGTATAATACGCTTTGTCCAATTTTTGGGAATAAATCAGAAAAAAAAGTACATTATCCGCTTCAGTGTTTAATGCGCGCTGCCGTTGCAGTGTTTTTTATGGCCACTAGATGGCGCGAAACCCTCCCTGAAGCCGTCATCCACCACTGACGTTATGCGTCACCCCACCGCTGAGACAACTGGGAAATGTGGTCCATTGTGCAGCCCGACCTAAATTAAATTAAAATTTAACTACAGAAACGCCTAAAAATATATTTGTCAGCTGAATATATATGTTAACGTGTCTCTGTTTAATTTTTGTTAATAAATATTACACATCAGCTGAATTTAACATGATGTGCGCACCCACAACAGGCCCACAGGCCCGGTTTGGAGCGACAGCTGAATTTACCGTACCGTAATTAAAATTAAACTACCGTACAGAAACACTTAAAGGGGACCACATGTAAGTATTTAAAAATTTTATGTTATGTCTGTGTGCTATCTTGACAATATTAATTCATTTTAATACACAAAATAATTCTTAGATAATTAATTATACCCTTTTTAATTCTGCCAGTTTTAACTTTCGTTTTGAACGACCGGTTTCTGATAGAAGTTCTGAAGTCCACGCCCTTCAACGATCTGTTTACGCCCTCTGCACAGCCAGTATCTGTAATGTGTTGTTGTTTTAAAATTAGCTCGTTTTTTATTACTCATTTGACTTACTGTTAGTGTTAGCTTAAGATAACTTACCGAAACCCGTCTGAGCGCGCCGCAATTAGCTGCTCCTTTTAGCATGAGACCACCCGAATCCGATGCTAATGTTAGCTTGTTCCTCTTCCGGTTTTCGCCAGCTCCGCTCGTTGCACGCGGAGACTTTGAGAGTTATCGCTGTTCCAGTCAAGACACACAAAGTTCACCAAGTGTCTCCCGTAAATTAATCGGTAAAGAGAAGGTCCTCGCTGTTGCGAGGCTTCTGCCAGGCTGCTGCGAGGCTGCACAGTTGAAGCTCCGCTCCATCGCGCCAGAAGAGGGGCTCGTTGACGCCGGTCCCTACGTCGGGGGTCTGCTCGTTTAATTTTTGCCGGCTGCGCGTTTGGAGCGATCGCAAATACACTAAAAATTGAACTAAAACATAAAAATAACAATTATACTTTATTTATAAAGCCATTTAAAAAACCACAGCTGCAACAAAGTGCTGTACACATGAAATTAATAACATATAAACAAAAGATGAGATGAAATCATGAAAAACAACAGTCATGTGTTTAATACAGAAGTGGGTTGAGCCTAACCAGGGGTTGCTAGGTGAGGGGCTGGACTCAGGTTGGGGTGGGTTGTCCTCGCGCCTGTGACGTCACAAGCGCGATTGACTTCCAGTTTATTTCAAAAACGAGCCGTTTTTATCACAGTAAAATAAATCTACTTAGAGTAAATAAACCACTGGGTGCATTTTTTTGGCCTTTGGACTGTTTTTTTATGAAGTAAATACCCAAAGTTGAGTAAAAAAACATTAAAAAGTGAATTTTGAATGTGTGGTCCCCTTTAAAAAAAAATTATTTGTCAGCTGAATATATATGTTAACGTGTCTCGGTTTAATTTTTGTTAATAAATGATTACAAATGAGCTTAATTTTGAACGTAAACAACACGATGCTCGCACCCAGACAGACAGAAACGGTTTGCTGCATCATTTAATTAAAATAAAACTACTGTACAGAAATGCCTAAAAATTTATTTGTCAGCTGAATATATATGTTAACGTGTCTCGGTTTAATTTTTGTTAATAAATGATTACAAATGAGCTTAATTTTGAACGTAAACAACACGATGCGCGCACCCAGACAGACAGAAACGGTTTGCTGCATCATTTAATTAAAATAAAAATACCGTACAGAAACGCCTAAAAATATATATTTCTTATATTTCTCCTGAGCTTAATTAAATGTGAAATCAGCTGGTCTGAGCTGGATTTTAAAAAATAGTTCGCCGATTTATTTCTTTACATTTAGCTAAATAAACGCTTAAAAAATATATTTCTTACCTGACTTCATAGCAGACGGGCTCCTGAGCTTAACCAAATGTGAAATCAGCTGGATTTAAAAATCTGCGGTGTGGTTTATGAGTGGTATCTTGCAAACAAAAACAGCGAGCCTCACAGCTAACAGCAGCTACATCCACAGCAGGGAGCGGGCAGCGACAGAGTCAGTCCGACAAAAGGAGGCTTTTTCCGGATACATGAGCTGGAAACTTCTGGAAGTGCCCCTCTTCCTCTTCGCTCTCTGAGTCCTCTGCTGCTGCCTATAGCGCCCATAGCGGCCGAAACCGGTACTGCACCATTTTTAGGCCAAACTGAAAAACAGCGAATCAGAGCCAAAAATGGGTCTAAAAATATGGGAAAAAATCCATAAATAATACGCTTCGGTGTATAATACGCAGGATATTCTTCTTCCGGCACTCGGCAAGGCAGGTCGCATATCTTTCTGCTCTTCCCTCCCTAAGTTTTTCCTACTCCCTGCTTGCTTTTCGTCTCGTCTGCGACCCTTCAGCGCTCACTCGAACCAATATGGAATTAATCAATTGGGCTGTTTCTTCAATGGATAAGATTTTTTCCACGAAGCGGACCGTGTCAGGAGAAGCTGTCTGTCCCTCCGACACACACGCGGCTGGATACGTGCTGGACTCGTGGGGTCAGTGGCAGCCCATGTGTCTGTCCGTTCTGAGTGTCGAAGACGTGGAGGATTTGTGGATTATTGGATTATTGGTAGCAACTGCTCTGTTTTTTGGCGTAACCGGAGTTGTTTGTTATCGGAAGCTGAGGGAGGCTTCGGCGGCTATCAGAGCGCTGTCGGGACTGCCTGATCAGCAAAATTCTCTGAACCGGGTCGTGGGCTCCTCATCCCAGCTGCTGTATGAGCTCAATCGCACGATTGGTGCAGTGGTGGACCACCGTGCACCTGCTGTCCGTTTTGGGACTTGTTTGCAGCCACCCAGGATCGATCAAGGGACAGGTGGAAGCTCATGAAAGCGGGGCAGAGCAGAACCACATATTTGGATTTCTTTCGGCCATGAAACAGCACCCACAGACTTGGAGGCGGCAGTGGAAAAGAACACTGTGGTCTATTTGGATAACAAACAAAACATTATCTGGCTTCTGCACATGTCCTTGAAAAGCGGGCTGTGGGAATCCATTCTCCTAGAGTGAGGAGTTGAAGAGCCCCCCCCCTCCCCCTCCCCAGAGATTTCTGTGAGGCTTCGGATAACACCCAGCTGCACACCTGCTGAACTTTGTGTTTGTCTGAAATTAATCATGGACCCAATCTCCTTGCCTGCCGTATTTCCTTTGTTATTGTACCTAAATGTGCTCTGATATGGTTTTTACTGAATCACGCGGTGTCTTGAAGACAAAATGTGATTCATCTTTTTTTAATATCAATGCTGTGAATCCCAGTGTTTCTGCCTGTTTTTCCTGCTTTTGACCTTCATCTGGAGACAGATTGGGCCTGGCCGCGCTAAGAGCATATCAATGTGTTGAATAAACATGTCGTGTGTTGATAAAACATATCGTGTGTTGATAAAACATGTAATGTGCTTTGTTTTGCTGCAGCTTTTGCACTCATTTCTCTTCTGGATGCCTGCAACTACATACTTACGTTGTAATCGGTGAAAATTGATGCAATGTTAATAAAATTCCTTGATTCCTTGATTCCTTGATATTCAAATGAGCAAAAAAAGAGCGTATTATACACCAGTTTTTACGGTAATTTGCAAGAACATAAGTTTTGTGCTACAGATTATAAACTCTTATTTGCTACAGGTGTTGAGAAATTCCAGAAGTTTGTTCAACTCAGTTCTGGTGGTTTTGGAGTGATGACAGGATGCATCCATGCAGCCTACGTGAATTATAATTCTGTGGACAGAGGGTGGGAGTGTGTACAGGCTGGGGAGTTTTACAAGAATGATGAGGACTGTGGCTCCTTGGATACAAAGTGTAATGACATTGAAGTAATGAATTTATTGTGGGACTGAATATCAGTGAATGAGCGTGATCGGATGAAAAATTGTGTGAAGAGATGCTGATGGTGGACAATTGGGGCTGTGTGGAGGGAGAGGGAGATCTGAAGATGATTTTTGCAACAATGATAACGACAGTGGAAAAAGACAGACAAGCCATTTCACTAGTGTGATCTGTTTTGTGGAGACACGGTGAGGAACAGGAAATTCGAAGGGGGGAGTATTTTGAAGAAAAAGTGAAGTTTGCTGTGGACTTTGGGCGTCCCCAGCCAGGAGGGAGAAGTCTTGCAGACTGAAAGTGTCAAATCAGTTTTTCAGCTGGATGCTATGATGCACTGAATGATGGGGGTGTTTGTCTCTCCAGCTGTGATGTGACCTGTAAATTATTTTTTACAGTGTACTGCTGAATGAAGAGATGAGATTCACACAAGAAATATGTTTTTTAGCTTTTGTATTAAACACATGAAAATTAGAACACAAAATTAAACTGTTGAAATAAAATAATTAATTTAACTCTTGCTTTAGTTTCGGTTAGTTTAGTCCATACCTGCAAACTAGTCGCTTTTCACAGATATTTGCCGATTTACAAACTAAACTATGTCATTTACGTGAGTTGGGTGGGGGGGTCAGTGGCATGTTGTATGACATCATTTCTCTTTAGTGTCTTGAAATTTTACTCCCATTGTTGTTGTTAATCACTTTGATATCAGTTTCTGTTTTAAATGCGCTCTACAAATAAAGTTGACTTGACTTTAAGAAACGGTGTTCCTCCTCGATCACTTGGCTCAGCAGGCGCTCATCTCTTTTGAAGTTTTTGTTGACAGGGCAAAGAGAGGAGGGCAGAGACACCTCTGTGTCGCACACCAGCTTACAACTATGATAGTGACTTCAGCTGTTGACCAGTGCGGGGGATCGTAGGAGAAACGGAGTGCGTCTAAGCTAGCATGTCTGCATTGTGCGTGGCAAGATTTTACTCCAAGATTTGAAAAGTCCACCTGATGGAGTTATAGAGAATACCTTGAAGGAGAAATAACCCAGGTAACACAATTTTTCTGTAAAGTAAAATTGTTAAAGTCAGTGATGGGGAAGGAACAGTGGAAAGGAAAACAATGGGAGAAGGAGATGGATGTTTTTCTATGTGTACTGTGAAGGAAAGGTCAATAAAAGTTATGAAGTGTAGAAACTGTGGCACCAATGAAGGAAGGAACCTGTAAATTATTTAGTTTTAATAATTAAATGCAGGCTGACAAAACAGACTAAAAACGTTTGTTTTTTGTGTCATTGCTTGGCACAATGTAATTTAGTGTTGTGAAGGCTGCATGATGCCAGATCATTTTCTGTTATGATCAGGTCTATCGCTAAATCATAGAACAGTAACCACCCCACCACCACCACTGAAATTCACTGTTGGTGTTTATTAAAATGTCACCTTTTCGCTGGGTAAAGTTAATATTATCAACAAATATCAACAAATCCCAAAAAAGTTGGGACAAGTCTATTTTTTACCACTGTGTGGCATCCCCCATTCTTCTTACAACACTCAACAGATGTCTGGTGACAGAGGAGACCAGTTTCTCAAGTTTAGAAATAGAAATGCTCTCCCATCATGTCTAATACAGGCCTCTAAAGCTTGGTTTATACTTGTTGTCTTACGTCTTTTATCCCCTGTTGAGTGAACCCAGCGCTGACGTAATTGCGTGTGTGTCACAATTGCGTGTGTTACGCAATTTAAAAAAAAAAGGATTTTATGTTAACCACAGGCATATTAACTCCTTTTTTTTATCCAATAAAAGACAAACGTAAAATAACTTCAACCACGTGAGATTCGAACCCGAGTCGAGAAAAGCTTTGGAGTGGAAAACTTACGCCTTTCCATTGAGCCACCGAGGCTTGTTGCTTTTTTAAGGTCAAAGTTTCCTTTAAACAATCCGCCACTCATAAAATTCTGGCTACACTCATGATAACGGACTCACAAATTGAGGTAATGGAGTCTATCATTATATT
>JBBPBX010098063.1:0-12750 GCA_038048925.1 Garcialebias charrua
AGATAATGTGCTTTTTAGCTTATATTACTACCTTGAAATACTTATTGATTCAAATTCATCCTGCTGCACCATAATCTACCATGTTGTTGTTTACTGTCTATGTGGTAATTATTATAATTACTTTTTCACTTTTTGGTAATTTATTTTTGTACACTTACTGCATACTTTTAGTGTTTCTTGTTTGTTTGTTCTTTGATTCTTTAGAGAGTCAAATCGGTTCTTTTCATCCTGATCATTTCATTGTACAGTTAACCCTGTGTTAACCTGCACATGACAAATAAACACAACTTGAACTGTCCAGAGGACGTGACCCAACCTGGTCAGATACAAACTGTCGTGTTAGTTCCTGGTTTTTTCTTCAGTCATGGGACATTCTTCTAACGGTCAAACATAATTCAATCACAGCAAAGACACAGAAACAACATTTCTCACGTTCTAGATGTCTGCATGGCTTCATGGTGATAAAACGTTCTGCAGAGTTCTCCGTCAGTGAAGAACACCACCTTCTCATGATGGAACCAGGTTTCTGCAGAGCCTCGTGCATCTTGAACCCTGCAGAAAAACAAACACAAAGTGGATCTATGAAGGGAATAAATCATTACATGAGCTTCCTGGTGCATTGCAATAATTACATGTTTTTCATGTACACATACTGTAATTCCCTATTTGACCATGCGTCATTGTGAAACTGAGCATTCTGTCAATGGTTGTTCTGCAGCAGTCTCTGTAGGATGGCAGACACGATCATCAGCCTCCATGCACTGGAAGCGTTTTTCCTCTGTGTGTGTGTGTGTGTGACGTTTGAAACAGCTGATGTCAGTTTGTGAGGCAGAGACAGCTCAGGACCGACGCCAGCAGAACATCCAGACTGAAACTCTGTGAAACCGCCGGTTCTCTCATTTACTGGATTTCATGAAGTCTTCACCTGATCACCTGTGAATCCATCTTTTCCCCAACAGGAACCAGTTGAGCAGAAGTTTTACATAATGAGAGTCTGGCATCTCTTTTCTTAAGGAGTAACGTTTTTATTTTATTTTTTAGCGCTTGTGAAATTGAGCAGAAAGCTTTAAAATGCCCATAAAGCAAAACTAAGTTGATGTTGTTTTTCAAAACAGTTAAGTGTTAACATTTGGAAGAGCGGGGAGTCTTGTCACAGAGTGATGATTTAAGTGTTGTGAAAGTTGTCCCGCTCCCCAGAGACGTCTCCACCTTCTGCTGCAGCGAACAGAAACACCAGATCCTCCAACTGTACGTGGAGTTGTTGTGACCGAGGCAGATTTATGGAGCTCCGCTGTCGAAACCAGCTGGAACTGCTTCATCTGGGCTTGCAGAGCCACATCCCCNGTTTCCTAACATTAGGTGGTCTGGAGCGATGGCTCCTTGTTTCATCTTCATTGTTTTGTTCAAGGTCACGGGGGTGAGTGCCAGGCAGAACTCGCCGCTGCTTCCCCTGAAGTTTGTGTCGAGTTCTTCCAGGGCTGGGGGCTACGCCGGCGTGTCCTGATGGCGTGCCAGCGTGGGCTCTGACATTCCTCCTGGCACGGTGAGGCTGCGACTCGGGCGAGAGTTTCAAACGTCTCACGGCGCCGATGAGCTCAATTATAGCTCGTTAGTGCACGGCTGCCACGGTTTGTTAGGCCTGACGACGGAGAGAGGCCGACGGCGCTCAGAGCACCCTCCCTCTGCAGACACCTCACTGAAATAAAGCTTCGCCCTCACATCACTGTCCTGTGGAGCTGCTGACACGTCTACGTGCACGTGTTTAGCTGCTCGCCCCACGTTTGGACTCAACAAAACTCTTCTTCTTTCGGCTGCTCCTTCTTCAGGGGTCGCCACAGAGAACTGACGCACACGAAGACTTGACGGTTGTTTTTACACCGGAAGTCCTTCCTGACGCTACCACAGCCCTCTGTGTGGAGCAGAGAGCTGCCATTAGGGCAACTGGAGGAGCACGTGATGGGGGTTAAGGGCCTTGCTCAAGGGCCCATAGTGGGGTAAATGAGGGTGGAGGCAGGCGTGGGTGCTTCATCTAGAGGCCGAGATGTTGTAGAGGCAGGGCAGCCGGCTCAGGACCAGAAGGCCTCGGGTTTGATCCCCGGTCACTGCATACCTTGTTGTTCCCTGGGCAAGACACTTAACCCCAAGTTGCTCCCGGTAGGACTTGCAGCACCTTGCATGGCAGTCTACCGCTACCGTGTATGAATGTGTGTATGAATGGGTGGATGGTTGGTACTGTGAAGCGTTTTGGGGCCCCTCAAAGGGGGCTGGAAAGCGCTATATAAATAAGCTCCATTTACCATTTACCATCTATCCCTGCCCACATTTTGATGTTGTCGGTAACGGGAGTTGAACCAGCAGTCTAACCTCTGTGCCACCACGCCCCACTCAACAAAACTCATTTAACAAGAAGAAGAAAAAACTGCAGGAGTCTGATTGAAATATTAAAAGTTGTGCAGGTCAGCTGTGACGGTCAGTCGAGGTTTTCTGGGACATTTAGTTTCAACACATGAAAGTTTTAATCCAATCAAAACAAGAAATTTAAGCCAGATTAATTGCAGATAAAGATATTTATTTAAGGACAGTGATCAAAACAAGCAGCAGAATGGTTCAATTCAGGGCCGATTCTAGGACCTGACCTTTAAGGGGGCTTCGCCCCCAGTACTCACAGTGGCTCTTGACTTGAACAACGCACCCCCTGGTGAGGTTTGTGAGACGTGCAAAAGATTACAGCTTCCCAGGAGGCCTCCCATCCAGGTACTAACCAGACCTGACCCTGCTTAGCTCAGGGTTCAGGGTTGTCCGGCCGTAAACTAGGAGCTCAGTCACAAATAGGACTTTTAAAGGATCAGAGCAAACAAAGACTAATAATAATAATAATAATAATGTCACATTTTTGTCATCTGTGTATGTTTCCATACAAGACGAAATTTGACTCTGCATTTAACCCAATCACCACCAGGTGGGGCAGTGGGCAGCTATAGAAAGCGCGCCGGGGAGCAATTGGGATGAGGTGTGCTGCTCAAACACACCACAAGTTATGCCGTGACTGGGGTTTGAACCTGGGTCCTTCGGGTCCCGAGTCGGTTCCCCTGCCACTAAACTTGTGCAATCAGAAGATACAACATCTATATTAAAAACACACAAAACAAAACACACCTAGCTTTAAGCATCAACCTTTCACTTAACCAGTACAATGTAATTATGACAGAAAACGGAGGATTTACCTGCAGTTAGTTACCTTCGTACAGGTGAACATGTGGTACTTCCTGTTGTCTTCAGCTGCTCACGAGGTCGGCCGTCTGTCATCTTTACACTTCTCTAGACTTGGTTTAGTTTTTGAGAATGAGTCAACTGTGTTACTCCCTAAACGTTCAGGGTGAGAGGACGTGTGTGTTTTGTGTCACGTGTCCTGACCTCCTCCTCTTGTAATGTGTCACCTGTTGTCCTTCCCCAGGTGTTTGTGTTCATCTCCTCGTTAGTGTCTCTTTGTGTTGCTCCCCTGTCCGTGCATTGTCCTGTATGGCGTCACGCTCCTGTCTCCTCTTCATGTATGTAAGTTTTGCTGCCACGTCAGCCCTTTTTGTTTATATCAGTCTCGAGTGAGCGAGTCCTGGGTTCAACCACAGGTAACACGTGTCTGAATCACATGTTCTCCACTGACGTTTAACCGTTTGTCTCAAGATTTTCCATGAAATTCCTCTGAATGCAAAGTGTTGTCGGAGGAAGAGGAGGTGGAGCTCCTGCAGGTAAGGGTCGTTTACCTTTGGGACAAATTGAAGTTGCTGACTGGTCAGTTGCTGATGAGCCTGCTGGATTGATTGACAGGTGACGTGGAGGATCCGACTCGTGAAAAAAAAAATCTGATTTTCCTGACCCGTTTTACCATTTATTCCATTTGTATTCAATATTTTGGTGAATCTAAGGTTTGAGAAGTGAGTTTCTTTACAAAATCCGGATGATGGTCTATATTCAGCGGTGCTGAGTTAAAGTTTAGGGGTTCTTGAGCACCCCACACACACACACACACACACACACACACACACACACACACACACACACACACAGGTTTGTTTTACTATCTTTGTGGGGCCATTGCATTGACTTCCATTCATTTTTCATTCATTTCTATAGCCTAACCCTGACCTTTACCCTAAACCTAACCATTACCAATGCATACCTAACCCTAACCTTAACACATCCTCAATTCACACCTTAGACCTAAACCTAACCCCTAACCCACCAACGGGACTTCTTCTTATGGGGCCCGGGCTTTGGGCCCCATAAGAACCAGTTGGGCCTCACAATTTGGTAAAACTCAGAAAACTGGGCCTTACAACGTAACATAAACAAGGACACACACACACACACACACACACACACACACACACACACCAAAATAGAGGCTAAAATCACCTCTGGTTCAATTTAAAGCTTTTTGCAGTTTTTTGAGCAGTTTTGTAACTTTTTCTCCACCTGGTTGTGTATTTTACTTGTTAAATGCAGTTTGCTATAAAGCTGAACCAGTTCTAAAGCTGGTGGACACAGAATGTTCTTCTGGTTCTGATTTTGACCAACTTTGAGGCTTCTGAAGTTAAAGATGGTTCTGGTGGTTCTGCCTTTGGCTTTCACCGACTTTATTTGTTGTTGTTGTTGTTGTTGTTGTTTGTGGTCATTTTCTTCCAGTTTGTCTCCTGGCAGCTTGTTTGAGATCACCCAGTCCTCCTCAGTGTCACTCAGCTGAAGATGAAGAGGTGTAGTCATATTCCACCAGTGTTGGTGTTTGTTTCTGCTCTTCATCGGTTCATCTCCATCGCCCACTGCTCAGTTCTTCCTGTACGAAGAGGCGCGGGGAGTCGGGTTTAAAACCTTCATGGGGTCTTCTCCATCAGCAGAGCTTCCTTGGATTGTCACTGGTTCATCTCCTGGACACCTGAACGTCTGTCCCATCATCGCCTCCACTGTCTCTGCTCAGGTAGTGGATCTCCAGAACCTCCATCCCCTGGACTTTGTTCCTGGTCAACCAGTGACCTGATCTTGATGAGGCTGGTTCTGGTTAACCAGATCTGTAGTAAAGACTTTTGTTCTTCAGGACCTCTTTGCTTCACTGGCATCAGACAATTTAAAACCATGGATGATTCTAAACGTTGTCAACCTAAATGAGAAGAAAACCAATAAAACCTGTCTGAACCTTCACCTCTGGAGCACTCAGCCCCGCTGCCAGGACTAGATTTCCTTGCTGTGACTCCTGCGCTTCAATCAAGAGCTCATGGAGGTTTTTTTATGTTAAAAGTTATTTATAAAGCTCAACACGTGAGCTTTTGATTTCCTGTCTCTGTTTGAGACCTTGCTCTTCCTCCAAGCCTCCATGAAGTAAAAAAAACAAAAAAAACATGCTGGATGGATTTGAGGAGCAGCTTCAGCCGATGGCGACGCGTTCGCGGGCAAAGGGATGTTAATTAGGAGAGCCATTTTTAGTTCTTCATGCTGGAGTGTCAGAGATGAAGCTTTGGGATGTGGCACGGCTCTTTCTGCTCGACTTCCTGTCGGTTTCCATATTTCACTGGAGGGAATGACTGACCTCATGAGTGGCTGTAATGAGGAAGAGGAGGCCAGGGCTTTGACTGAATGACAGACTTTGGTAGATGAAGTTCTAGACCCAGATCAAAATAAAAACTTACATGCCCATGAATATGGGCCAATATTTATTATTAACTTTATTATTGTGTACTTATCTTTGTTTTAGACTGCTGCATTGAACAGGACAGTGTTACACTATAACTATTTTATGCTTATGTTTATTAAATGTTTCAGTGTTTTAGTGTTTAAATGGTTACTGTTGCACCGAGGGACTGAGAGAAACGCAATTTCAATCCTGTGTATGTCCTGTACATATTGCAGTTCTGACAATAAAGTTGACTTTGACTTTTGACTTTGAAATTAGTGAATAAAACACAAATCATTCGTAACATTATGACCAGCAGTCTGATACTGGGTTGGTCCTCATGCGTACAGCTCCAGTAATCAAAGCACTGGACTCCTGCAGGAGTTTACAGGTTCTCCTTGTGTAGGTTTTCTCCTACAAACCAAAACCATGCAGGTTAGGTTCATTTATTACTCTGAAATATGTGCGACTCTCATTCATGTCTGAGTGATATTGGACATGTGACCTGACCAGGGTTAACCCATATTTCACCCAGGGACCCCTGAAGATATGCACCAACTGTAATAATAATAATGATAACAATAACAAGTGCTATGTGTTGTCATCGTTGTATGTTCCATTACAAAGACAAAATTGGTTCTCTGCATTTAATCCATCGCACCATGCACCCAGGTGGAGCAGTGGGTAGCTATGTAAGCTCTCCGAGGAGCAATTAGGGATTAGGTGTCTTGCTCAGAGACACCACAACATGTGGGAATGGCTGGGGATCGAACCTGCAACTTTTGGGTCCCAAGTCGGCTGCCCTGCCCAATCTCTGCCCCTAAAGTCTCTGTGACCCTGAAGGAATGAGCAGGTAAATGGTAAATGGTAAATGGAGCTTATTTATTTAGCGCTTTCTAGCCCCCTGTGAGGAGCCCCAAAGCGCTTTACAATACCAGCCATCCACCCATTCATACACACATTCATACACCGGTAGTGGTAGCCTGCCTTGCAAGGCGCCATCCAGACCTACCGGGAGCAACTTGGGGTTAAGTGTCTTGCCCAGGGACACAACGACACATTCATTCAACCTTTATTTATACAGGCTAGCCTCGTTGAGTCACGGGGACTCATTTACAAGAGGGACCTGTCTCACTCACACCAAACAACCATCCACTCTCACACTCACACCTAGGGTCAATTTAGAGTCACCAATCAGCCTAACAAGCATGTTTTTTGGTCTGTGGGAGGAAACCGGAGTACCCGGAGGAAACCCACGCATGCACGGGGAGAACATGCAAACTCCACCCAGAAAGGCCCCGGACCGGGATTTGAACCGGCAACCTTCTCGCTGAGAGGCAGCAGCTCTACCAGTTGTGCCACCGTGCTGCCCACATGGTGGGCGGATGCGGGATTCGAACCTCCAACCTTCCGATCGGGGGACGACTGCCATTACCACTGTGCCACGGCTGGTAAAGAAGATGGATGGATGATGGATGGATGCCTCAAGGACAAAAGGATGGATAATGGACAGATGGATGGATGATGGACAGATGGATGGTTCAATGGATGGATGGATGATAGACAGATGGTTGTTTGATGATGGTTGGATGATGGATGAATGATAGATGGATGGTTGGATGGATGGATGATTAGATGGATGTTGGATGATGGATGGATGATGGATGGATGGTTCGAACGATGAATGGATGGATGGCTGTTTAGATGATAGTTGGATGATTGGATGGTTTGATGGATGGATGGATGATGATCATCATCATCATCAGCTTTATTTATAAAGTGCTTTAACACAGCCACAGCTGAAACAAAGCGCTGGACATCAGATACAAACAGGATAAAAGAAAGCATAAAAACAGAACCACAAAACTAACACACAGTGAACTAAAAATTCAATTTAAAATACATTAAAATGACAAGTTAAACAGATAAAATCAATAAAAATGAAGTAAAATCAAGTCTCAGTTGGGTTGAAGGTCAATGAGTATAGATGTGCTTTCAAACGGGTTTGATAGATGGATGTTTGGATAGAAGGATTGTTCGATGGATGGATGGGAAATGGATGTATGATGATGGATGGATGGATGTTAGATGGATGAATGGATGATGATGGATGGATGAACCCAAAATGCTGCAGTAACTCCATCCAGCCTGTAAGTGGCGCTGTAACACCACCATGACAATAGTCCTGAAACAGGAAACAAGGTGTGCACCCTCGGTCTGAAGGTCGGATTAGAGGCGGAGCTATGACGTCATTGGTTGAGTTGCTCTGGCTCTCACTCAAAGCAAGAGCAACAGTGGCATTTTAAGATGTCTTTACTCTGGAACCTTGTTTCAAAAAGAACCATTGTGGGTCGTTTGAGTGTTCACAAAAATCATCTGTGTGGACACGCCCTAAAACCTGGACCACACCCCTTAAAAAAATAAAGTCAAGACAACAGGATGTGTGTGTGTGAGTGAGGGGGGGGGTCCTTGTTTAAAAACAAATCCTGGTTCCGAGCCATGAGATAATTATTGAAAATAACTAAAACACACAACAATGACAACAATGACAACAACAACAACAACACCAACAACAGTTAATCTGCAAACAAACAAACTTTCCCAAGAGTCAAATATTTAGTATTTGATTTAAAATCTGATGATGAGTATGTTTATGGAATTAAAGCCTCATTGATCCATTTTATATTAAAAAGAAAAAAGATTTGAATCCACTTTATTGTTTCATGTTTGCGTGACTGGGAGCAGCACAAAAGAAAACGAAGGCAGCGAAGCGTCTCAGTCCATCACAAAGATTCATCATGTCAGGATTCAGACACGCGCTCATGCATGGAGACGGGATGAGCACAGAAACCGATCTGAACGATCTGAATAATGACGGAGTGTTTGTAGAACCTGTTGGCTTCAACAGTGACACACATAATAAAATGTTTCCATCACACCGTTTTAATAACACGCTGTGAGGAATTTAATTATCATGTTGGAATGATTCATGCGCTCCTGGCTGCAGCGTTCAGAAGCTGCTCTGTAATGTCTCATAATAGGAGCACAAACTTGTCTTCGTTTTAAATCATCTGAAATTTGCCTCGCAGCTTTAAATCCGGTCTCCATCCCTGAAACTGAAACTCAGGAGGCTCCCCTGACTATTTGATTTATTCTGGGTTCATGTGCTCACACGTGAAAATCTCCATTTATTAAAAAATCAGAAACCAGAAGAAGGATGAGAGGCGAGTTCCACATAAAGGAGCGAAGAGCGGCCTGCAGGCAGTGATGACGGTGAGCAAACATGAGCAGCTAATGACTAAACGTTCAAGGTAACAGAAATATGCAGACCAGAAACAACATGAATATTCTTAAAACGTCTTAAAGATCAAATAAAAACTGACAACAGGTGGAAAAAATGTGTCAATAACTCCCAGAATACTGTATTAAACTTATTGTGAACAAACAGCTGAAAATGTCTGACATGTTTTGTGTTTTTAGCTACTGGCGAGTTTACCGTGTTCCTTCAGCTCATAGCAGCTAACCCAGCTCGGACTAGCTTTCAGATAATCCAGCTCAGACTAGCTTTCAGATAATCCAGCTCAGATTAGCATTCAGCTAATCCAGCTCAGACTAGCATTCAGCGAACCCAGCCCAGATTAGCATTCAGCTAATCCAGCTCAGACTAGCTTTTAGCTAACCCAGCTCAGAATAGCTTTCAGCTACCCTATATCAGACTAACATTCAGCTAATCCAGCTCAGACAAACACTGAGCTAACCCAGCTGAAACTAGCATTCAGCTAACTCAGCTCAGATTAGATTTCAGCTAACACAGTTTAAACTAGCATTCAGCTAACTCAGCTCAGACTAGCATTCAACTAACCTGCAGCTCAGACTATATTCAGCGAATTCAGCTAAGACTAGCATTCAGCTAACCCAGCTCAGAATAGCTTTCAGCTAACCTGCAGCTCAGACTAGCATTCAGCTAATCCAGCTCAGACTAGCATTCAGCGAACCCAGCCCAGATTAGCATTCAGCTAATCCAGCTCAGACTAGCTTTTAGCTAACCCAGCTCAGAATAGCTTTCAGCTACCCTATATCAGACTAACATTCAGCTAATCCAGCTCAGACAAACACTGAGCTAACCCAGCTGAAACTAGCATTCAGCTAACTCAGCTCAGATTAGATTTCAGCTAACACAGTTTAAACTAGCATTCAGCTAACTCAGCTCAGACTAGCATTCAACTAACCTGCAGCTCAGACTATATTCAGCGAATTCAGCTCAGACTAGCATTCAGCTAACCCAGCTCAGAATAGCTTTCAGCTAACCTGCAGCTCAGACTAGCATTCAGCTAACCCAGCTCAGACTAGCATTTAGCTAACCTAGCTGAAACTAGCATTCAGCTAACCTAGCTCAGACTAGCTTTCAGTTTCCCTATATCAGACTAATATTCAGCTAATCCAGCTCAGACAAACATTGAGCTAACCCAGCTGAAATTAGCCTTCAGCTAACTCAGCTCAGATTAGGTTTCAGCTAACCCAGCTAAAACTAGCATTCAGCTAACCCAGCTCAGACTAGCATTCAGCTAACCTACCTCAGACTAGCATTCAGCTAACCTGCAGCTCAGACTAGCATTCAGCTAACCTGCAGCTCAGACTAGCATTCAGCTAACCCAGCTCAGACTAGCTTTCAGCTAACCCAGCTGAAACTAGCATTCAGCTAACCTAGCTCAGACTAGCTTTCAGTTACCCTATATAAGAGTAGCATTCAGCTAATCCAGCTCAGACTAGCATTCAGCTAACCCAGCTGAAACTAGCATTCAGCTAACCTAGCTCAGACTAGCTTTCAGTTACCCTATATCAGACTAATATTCAGCTAATCCAGCTCAGACAAACATTGAGCTAACCCAGCTGAAACTAGACTTCACCTTACCCAGCTAAAACTAGCATTCAGCTAATCCAGTTCAGACTAGCATTCAGCTAATCCAGTTCAGACTAGCATTCAGCAAACCCAGCTGAAACTAGCATTCAGCTAACCCAGCACAGATTAGGTTTTAGCTAACCCATCTGAAACTAGCATTCAACTAACAGGCTATGACTCTGGCAAAATCGTGGCATGTCTGCAAAAAGAATTAGATTGCAAAGGATCGAAGGAAAATAAAAACCACCAATACAACAATGGAGTGAGCATCCTAAATTTCACACACAACTTTACAAATACACATCCCTCTGATATATATATATATATATATATTAGGGATGTGCCGATCGATCGGTAACCGATCAATCGGCACCGATAATCATTAAAGCGGATGTGATCGGCTTTTGCCTTCAATTACCGATCACAGAGCCTGTGATGCGAAGTTTGCTAACTGCAAAACGTGCGACGAAAAAGTACCTCGTGGAGGAATTTCAACGAAGTCCTTCAACACAACAAACCTAATTCGTCATTAAAATGTTTTAATACGTTTTAATAACTTACCAAAAGCCGTCTGCCAGCGCCGCCATAAGCAACAACTGTTAGCATGTAGCCCCACCGAGTAGCCCCACCGAGTCCGCTCCGCTGCGCAGTTACGGGCAGTCCAGTTTAGCTGCGGCTTCAAAAAGGCTGTCGGCTTTGTTATTCCAAGTTAGCTGGGTGTCCCCCGATATCTTCTGCTTCCAGTCCGACATCGAGGCGAGCTCCAGGAACCTCTGATCGCACAAAGCCGGCTGTCTGCGGCAGCTCCGGTGCTGGGGTCCGGTTTAGCATGTTAGCCTTAGCTCATACCATGAGCTGCTGGTCTCGCGCGGTGCTGTAGGAGCGCTCGGCGGAGCGATCGCGGCTGCTGCTCCAGTCCTGAGACATTCACAGAGTTCAGGGAGTGTTTCCAGTTAATTTATCCGTATGAGGCATCCTCTTATGGGAGAAACAGTCCTCCAAAAGCCGAGTGCCGAGTGTGGAACTAATGAATGTAAAATGGCGGAGGCGGTATTTCCTGGTTCTTCTTCTTCTTCTTCTTCTATAGAGTTGAATGGCGGTTGGCGAACTCATATTAAGCGCATTACCGCCACCTGGTTCCCGCAGGAAGTTGTTCAAAAAAGCACGAAATTATTTAAAAATAATAATAATGATACTTTACGTATTTATAAAGCCATTTGTAAAAACAGCCAACAGTGCAGCTTTAAGTAGCAAATGGGGTATTTTAGTTTTTTATATGAAGTAATAGATGTGTTTTTTTTTTAAACAATAAAAAACCTTTTTTTTTTATTGAAAGTTAGTAAGGTAAACATTTTTCTTTGATAATGCAGTTGATAATTACTTTTATTTACTTTGTTCTCTGAAATAAATTAGTAAAAATATGTTTTTGTCTGAATTATGGTGATTTTATGGTTCTGAAAATAACATGAGTGCTGCTTCTGGCTACAAGATCTGAAAAGTTTTCAGATCTTGTAGCCAGAAGCAGCACTCATAAATTACAGGTAAGCCATTTGATCGGTGATCGGTGATCGGTTTATGTGATCGGCTCACATATAGGCAATCGGTAATTGTGATCGGTATCGGTGATCGTCACACATAGGTGATCGGTATCGGTATCGGTTTTAAAAAACCTGATCGGCACATCCCTAATATATATATATATATATATATATATATATATATATATATATATATATATATATATATATATATGTAGCGCCCCCTAGCGTCTTTGGCATTAATGAGGGTGGCTAACCTGAGTTATTTAATATCAGTGGTATCTCTACCTGTAAACTCTGAATTTATATCTTAAACAACCAGTATAACACAGAAGAATAAACATATGCTTTAAACACATGAACAGTTTAATAAACAATTTAAATAAACAACAGACCACTCTTTTTATTTTACAATTAAATGAAATGATACTTTTTAACCCCTTTTTAAATAAAGAAAGGAAACTTAATGCCGGCTACTAAAAAAAATATAGTTTGGGTCGTTGCAGGCCTGATGTTGGTGCACTTGCGCTAACATCCCCCTTCAACCATGTCCCCGATCACCTGAAAACCTCCGTCTCCTGGAGGTCAGTCTCGCCGTTCCGTCTGCTTCCGTCCTCGCGTCTCTCTCTCTCAGCTGGCGAGCCGCCAAC
>JBBPBX010098067.1:0-12749 GCA_038048925.1 Garcialebias charrua
ACTCTGGTGATGGGAGCGAAGGTGGAGACCAGAGCTATTAATTTGCCGGGCCCGGTTGCAGCCTCGTTCCAGTGTGACGTTACAGCTGGAAAACGAGGCCAAATGGGATCAGGGCGTCGGGCTGCGTTGGAGCCAAACCTTCCCGCCAGATCATCCGATCGGGGCGGTGGAAGGGGAGGGACATAAAGGCCCTTCGTATCCGCAGCCTCCTGGATAATGGCGGGCAGCTCCAGGAGGAGGGCGCCAATGGTTGGGAGCGTGGTGGTCGCTGATCGGGGAAGAGCAAAAGGCGTCGAGCATCCGCTCGGCTGCCCCTCTTCCGTCACCACGCTCTCCAGGAGGGAGGGGGCAGCGGGGCTGCTGCCATCACCGTTGCCGGATGAACCATCCGATTCACCCGGCCCATTAAAAAAGGCAATGGCGGTGACCAGCGAGTATCGTTCCGCCATGCGCCACTCATCATCCTCGATAGCCTTGAACAAGGCTGCACGTCTCTGCTTCTCCTCGGGTGGGAAGAGCTCCCATGACGGCAGGTGCTGGCGAGCTCAGCGTGGCGGGGACCCAGGCATCCTTCGCAGATGTCGTGCCGGTCAAAGCTCATGATGTAGCCGACCTTGTAGGACGTACAAACTCGGATGGTGCTGGACATCTTTTTCTTCAGGTCTTCAGTGCTTGCTGGCTGAAAGAAATTGGGAACTGATTGACCGGACTCGCCTTAATTTATACGACCGGTGGGGCCCACCCATAGCAGGTGGGCGTGGACTAAAGTTTTCAGTGCGCGGTTTGCGCGGAGGGATACACCCACTAACGAAGGCCTTAAAGTGCGAAGCTTATACGAAATAGAACAGCCACATTTTCACTGGTGCAAAACACTACAGCTGTGGCATGGAGGTACAAGAATGAATCCATTTATTCATCTTATGCTTCTGAGTACAGTTTCATTAACCTTTATACTGAACATAACCTGTGATCTTAATGAAGTACAGGTGCTCTTGTGTTGTGCTGTGAAAACTACAGTTTTTCTAAGACGTTATTTTCCATGTTTCCCCTCTTCATTCATTTTATGTTGATGTTATTAGGATCATTTTGGAGAAGATGGGCCTGCATGACAAGGTAACTCTGCAGGCAAAAATGAAAGGGGACAACCTAAAAAATAAATACAAAGTATGTGCATGTGTAATGAAGAATATAATTTGTACGTGCAGCTGTTAATACATGTAAAGTATTTAAAAAAAATGTTTGTAGCTCTTTTTGCCAACTGTGATGTTTCTTCAGTTCAGGACTTAAGGGTCAGGGGAAGGAGTTAGTGGGAAGTCCACTGCTGCAACTTGGTCCTGGTTTATCCTCATGGACAAAGTTTTAGGACAGAGACCTTCCACTGCACTTCCTGTCCTAATTGTCTCCATCACTGAGGACACTCCAGGTCCAAGCGCAGCAGTGGGTACCAGGAAGATGGGGCTGAGGAACAAAGAGGAATGGAGATGGGGAAGAAAGAGGCAGCAGGACAGAGAGGATGATTTATTTCAGTTCATCAGAAGATATGAAGCAGAAGAGAGAAGAGCAAATGTAATTAGAGAGAGAACGGAGAGGCTTTTCACAATTCTTGAAACAATTTGCAAATGAGTAAATTAATTGATTTTTGTATATTTTATGTTATTGAAAAATGTGTTTTTATTTTAAGTTTGAAAATAAAGTGATTACAAAAACTAGTACTGTAGTTGTCAATAATTCATTTTATTAACAGTAAGTTCATTCAAAACAATAACAAAAGGCTCTGTGGCGTGCGAGCCTTGCAAACCCACTGGACACCACCTCCAGGTCCTCGAGGTTTTCAGGCAGGTGGATGACCTGATGGACGATGCAGTGGACCGTAGAATAAGGATGATGCAGTGGACAATAGAACGAGGCGTCCCAAACACTCCTGAGACCACCCTGCAGGATGCTCCACCTGCCAGTCAGAAAACAAAAACCAGGGTCTCAACTGTTGCTGTGTCTCAATTCAGGGGCTGCGTCCTCATGAGGACCCAGCCTAGCTGGGCCGAGTAGGCCACGCACTCACAAGACCGGGTGGGCTGAGCGAAACTGCTGAAATGGGACGGTCTAGCCTTCAGGTTTGCCGGCATTGAAGTGGGTGGGGCGTTCTCTTGAAGTGGGTGGGAAGTTCTTGTGTGCCGCTTGGTGTGTGTGGAAAGAGAAGGGACGCCGCTAAAATATATTATTTATCTGAATACATGTATATATATTAGTGTTTCTGAGTTTACTGTTTGTTAAGAACTGATTACAAATCAGCTTATAAATGGCGATCTGTTAAAACCCAGAGTGGACCTATGAAATGCAACTTGTCCAGTAGCACAGTTGGTAAATCAACCTGCGATTGGTGCAGAGATACTTTTCTCGAAGCTGGTTCGAATCTCACTCGGTACGGTTAAAACTTATTTTACGTTTGTCTTTTATTGGATAAAAAATGAGGACTGAGATTAAAAAGAAGGAGTTTGTGAAACTCCTTATTTTTTTTTATTCAATAAAATGTAAAATAAGTTTTAACCGCACCGAGTGAGATTCGAACCAGCTTCGAGAAAAGCGTCTCTGCACCAATCGCAGGTTGATTTACCAACTGTGCTACTGGACAACTTGCATTTCGTAAGTCCACTCTGGGTTTTAAAAGATTGCCCCTCAGAAAATCCTTGCTACGCACGTGTAAAATAATCTGATTTGTAATCAGTTCTTCAAAAACAGTAAACTCAGAAACACTAATATACTGTATATTCAGCTAACACAATTTTTTTTTGTCGTTTCTGAAGTTAAATTTTAATGAGATATATTCGAGCTGAGGTTGTTTGAGATGACTAAATAAAGGTTGAATGAATATTCGCGCTGAGGTTGTTGTTAAAACGAGCTGATGACTCAACAACACACAGCAGCCCCGACTCTGCACGCAGAAAGTCCCACCCCCCCCGCGAAATCTCTGCTGGCGCTATGAATTCTGGGATAGCCTCCGTCTTGAAGGATTCACGAATGCATCCTTCGATTTCGGCAGGAAGTAGGCCGCATTCCTCGGCCGCATGAGGAGGAGTCTTCGAATTGGGACAGTCCTCCGCGCGGGGCAATGACGTATGCGGCCGACAAATGCGCACTCATGAGGATGCAGCCCCTGAATTGAGACACAGCCTGTGTCCCCCCCCCCCAACCATGTTGTGGATCCATGTCCAGGAGATGAAGCAACATTGCCAGAGACTCCCTGCTTCATCAGAAATCTGGTCTAGGATCTTCTTGGTTAAAGTAACGGTCCAAGACTGGGACACTCGGGTTAATCCTCCAGTACAAGGGTCTGGTCTGGTTCAGGAAATGTAGAGAACAACAAAAACATATTAGTTTAAGATTTTTTTTTTCCACAAGATATCAAAGCATTATCATAATAATAAGGCTTAAGGTAAATATACTGATGCTCAGTGAAAACACTTGAGTGCTATTTTATTAATAAAAGAAATGAAAGACCCTGTTTTTAACATTTTTACAGCCACCAAAATGGATCTTATAAAATAAAATATTGGAAAATGTTATGCTGTATTCTAAATTTAAGATAAGTTAAAGATTATAACATATTAAACTTTATTAAATTATTAATAATTTAATAAGATACATTAAAATTTTATTTATTATGCACAAGTTAATAAAGTTAATACATTAGTCTGTCACTGAAATTATCCATGAAACCAGCTGAAGTTAACTTTTATTCATTTAAAGTTTTGTAGACCCAAAAAAAGCAAGTTACCTGGATATGATTGTCTCTCAGCAGAAGATATAGAACATGCCGCCAGCGGCGATAAAGTTCCTGTATTTCCTCTAGAATTAAAAAAGCAGTAAAAACAACAAAATTTCGATCTCCATTCTTTCTTCGGCTGAGCGCTGTCATGGTTGCTAGGCAATAGGACATACGCTGACGTAACCCTGAAGGCTAGATCTGTCCCAATTCACAGCCGCTGACTTCCGGTCTACGTGGTCTTTGAAGGACCTGGCCTACGTCGACCGGGTAGGCCAGGTCCTTCAATGTATGCAGCTGTTGGGTTGGGACTCTGCGTCATAATTGCTTTAGGTGCTTATCTTGTTAAATTTTGATGAAATGCATAGCGTTCCTCCTTCCTGATTTCCTCCCAGTCTGCGCACTACTGGAGAACCAAGGCAACAAATACTTTTGATATGCAGCTGATTTGACTGTTAAAGTGAATTTATTAAGTAAAACTTCAACTGAGACACACCTTTACTACACTGCTCAAAAAACTAAAGGGAACACCTAAACAAAACAATGTAACTCCAAATCAGTAACACCTTTGTGAAATCAATATCACAACTTAGGTAGTAACACTTATTGTGAATCAATTTCACTTGCTGCTGTGCAAATGAAACGCACACCAGGTGGAATGAGAGGCAATTAGCAAGACAACCCCTGTAAAAGAGTGATTCTGCAGGTGGTGACCACAGGACATTTCTCTGTTCTCTTCCTTTCTGGTTGAACTTTTAGTCACTTTTTCATTTTGTCAGTGCTGTCACACATAGAGGCATCATGAGGTGTTTTTTTACAGCCCACTGAAGTTGCTCAAGTAGTGCAGCAAATCCAAGATGGAACATCAATGCGAGTGGTGGCAAGAAATATTTGCTGTGTCTCTCAGCACCGTGTCCAGAGCATGGAATAGTTTCCAGGAGACAGGCCAGTACACCAGGAGACATGGAGGGGGCCGTAGGAGGGCTACAACCCAGCAGTAGGACCACTACCTCATCCTTTATGCAAGGAGGAACAGGAGGTCCACTGCCAGGGCCCTACAAAATGACCTCCAGCAGGCCACTAACGTGCATGTTTCCACTCAAACATTCAGACTGCACGAGGGTGGTATGAGGGCCCGACATCTACATATAGGACCTGTGCTTACAGCTGTGCAGGACGACTGGCGGGAACACCAAAATCAGCAGATTTGCCATTGGTGACGGATCAATGTTATTCAGACACGTGGAGGCCACACACACTACTGAGCCTCATTTAGACTTGTCTTGAGGAATATTCACTGACGCTGAATCAGCCTGTCATGTTATTTTCCACTTTCATATTGAGTATGAATCCAAATCCAGTTCTCCATGGTGTAATAATTCTTGTGTTTTCTTCTCAATTAATTTAACTGTGCTAACAATAAAGTCTGTCAATGAGAATATTTAATTAATTTAGGTCTACGATGTGTTATTTTAGTGTTCCCTTTAATTTTGTGAGCAGTATATAAAGTCGAGCAAACTGATAAATTGTTTTTTAGGTGGTTGTCTTGTTAAATTTTGAAGAAATGCACAGTGACTCGTCCCTCTGCGCGTGCCCGCTTCTGTGAATCGGGTTTTGAAATTCAGCTGATTTGATCGTCAAAGTGCATTTATTAAGCAAAAGTAAGACTGAGACACCTTTTCTATAATTTTGAGCAAACAAATAATTGTTTTTAAGTGTTAATCTTGTTATATTCTTATTAAAGTCCCCCGTGCACGCTTCCACAGCCGCCATTTGGCAGCCAATCGATTTTTGGCACAACACCGGCCCACATTTCTGGGTTGTCAGCGGTGACGCATAATAGATGAGACGTATATGGCAAAGTGACATATTTATGGATTTTTCCACTTTATTAGACATATTGGGACCGATGCCACTTATAGGGCTTTGCGATATGTGTGGCGGAAAATACGGTAAACTGTATCCATCTATATCCTAGCCAGTGTTTCTAATTTGTGTCCTTGACTTTGTACTAATTTTCATTTAAACATTTAGTAAATTCAAATTTAAAGAGACTCACAGAGTTATCATAAACTTTTAAGTTTTGTCGTTGCACAGGCCATTGTGTTGTGTTTCCGTCTCCACTTCACCAAGGACAACATCACCAACAACACAGCAGCGGCCACTGTCAGACAAGTTGTCACCGTTGTGTTTGAGAGGATGGTGGCAGAAGATGAGCGATTTAAAGGTTAGATTGCATAGTGATGTTTAAAGTAAAGAAGTAGTTTAGACAAAGAAGAAAACACCAACTTTATTAGAATATACCAAATTTAGACAGCTTATCTAAAGTTAAATTCTTAACAGGATGAAGTACAGTACGATTCATGCTTTTAAAAATCCCAACATAATTTCTTGTTCTTTGCTGCTGTGTCCCTTCAACACAATTAATGCACATTGTGTTTGACCTCAAGGCATCGTGGAGCAACCTCCTCCTGTCCAAGGAAACACCAATAGGCGGTCTGTTAGTACTCTGAGACCCAGCGCTAAGGATGCATACATGCTGTTTCAGGTATATACACCAGGGGTCAGTAATCCTCTATAGAGCTACATCCCCTCTTTCGTACTGGCTCAGTTACATGTTTGCACTAAGATGATTTTCCACAATTTAAAGAGAGAAGAAGTAAGAATGAGTAGCTGGATTTCACTATTGGATTTTAAAGTTTTGAATGTTCAATGGTCCTCTGTCTTTAGGTCCTCATTTGTTGTCCACCAACAGAATCCTTTTGTGTGGATCTTTGTCCTCTCGGCAGAGCTCAGTCCGGACACTGTTTTTGCAAGTGTTGAATACAGTACAGCACTTCTTTTGTCCTGATTGTTGTTGACTTTTGCAGGACTTGTGCCAGTTAGTGAATGCTGATGCCCCCTACTGGCTGGTGGGGATGACAGAGATGACTCGGACCTTTGGCCTGGAGCTGCTCGAGTCTGTTCTCAATGATTTCCCTGGCGTATTTCTGCAGGTACACACACTATTACATTGTTAGGATTAATGATAAGGATGTGTGTTACTATGTTTGATCTGGTTCATTGTCTTAATCTGTTTCCCACTCAGCACCAGGAGTTCAGTTTCTTGCTGAAAGAAAGAGTGTGCCCCCTTGTCATCAAGCTCTTCTCACCCAACATCAAGTTCCGTCAGGGCACCGGCAGTCTAGCTGCACCAGCACCTGTTGAGAAACCCTACTTTCCCATTTGCATGAGGTTACTGCGAGTGGTTTCAGTCCTCATCAAGCACTTCTACAGTTTATTGGTAAGGTGACAATCTCATCAAAACTGCTGTACGATCTATTAGTTGTGGCTAAGGAAACTGATGCTCTTCATTTATATAGTTTGTTTAAATGTGTGTCTGTTTTGCACCAAGTGATTTTGGGGGTGAGTTTTGGATATTTTTACAAGTGTGCAAACTAGAGCTGGGCGATATCTCAATATTCTAAAAATATCTATATATTTTTTTGCGATATAAGTTGAGACTATCTCGATATAAACAATATAGTTTTATAGTTGAAAATCCTCCTGCTGTCTCTTTCTCCCACTCGCCCCCATCCTTTTCCTACATTGAACACAAACCCAGCCCCTCAGCCGCGCTCCCCTCCTTCCTGCTTCTCCAGGAGGTGGGCGGAGACGTGTAGCACAACAAGTAAAGACGGCAGATATGAAGAGCTGCTGCTGCTAAGGAAAAACAAAACAATGACTGTTCTTTCTGAGCTAGTTTGGATTTAAATTGTCAGATGAGGGGCAGAAAACTGATTTTTGTAGAGAATGCTGAAAATAGTCCCAACAAAAGTTTGGAACTACAAATCTTTTTCACCATTTAAACAGCAAAGTGGAGCATGAACCAGCGGCAGCTCCGAGTGTTTTTTTTCAGCCTGCTTCCTTGAAACAAACCATGGGTCATAACTCATTTAGCCATGCTGTGCCTTATCAGAGAAACAGAGAGAGGTGGAGACATTAATAAATCAGCAGTTTATCATATCGCTAAGACACGGTCCTTAGCGGCTAACAAGATGGCTAACACTTTAGCCGTCTTGTTCCACAGCTGAGACTGGGACCATGTATTTAGCGATATGATAAGCTGCTGACTAGGGCTGTATACCGAACTGAGGTTCTTTTATGGCACGGACCGAACTGCTTCTGTTGGTGTATGGATTGAAACATTGCTCTTCTTTCGGTGTCAGTTTTTGGTATTTGCTGTAATGTGATAAGTCTTTTCAGCACGCAGGCCGGTAAAACACAGACATATGATAAACGGACTACATGTTAACACCCAGAGCCATGCAGAGCTGCCTTACAGCTGTGTGTCTATGCTGCTGGTTACGCTCACAGACAGGGTTCACGTGTACAGTGTGTGTAGCACCGAACAGCTTCAATTTACGAGCAAAAAATTGCTCCGTGTTTGCCTACAAGGAGAGAGAGGAGGTCTGCAGCCTTCCCCGTCCTCTCAGCGTTAAAGTCAGCCTTTGAATGTTGAACGGCCTGATTCATTATCTCAACTGCTGGACTCCTCTTAATCAAAGAACTCTGAGGACAGAGCTGTGTCTGAGATTTCAGCTGGTAAGTTTACGTTCGTTGATGTTACTGCAGCTTAATACGTGCATCGCAGTGAGTTAAACTAGAATCCATGTCATGCTAACTTTAAGATATTATTGTCTAGTTTTATTTTATCTACGTAGCTAGCTAAACTCAGAAGGTAACTAAAGATTGACACTAACAGATAAAGCTCGCAAAAATGTGCTCATCCATCGGATCAACTGGTTAAAGGTGAAGTCTGCAGTTTCTGTAGAACATCAGCACTTAGAAAAAATTTCAACAAGCAAAGCATTCTGATCCCTCCCCCTCAGAGCCATATATGGCTCTGCCCCCTTGTGGTCTGTTGAAATTCAAATTCAAGCTCTGTTTTTATTGGCTGGTTACAAACTTTGTTTTTATTGGCTGGAAAATGGCGGGTCACTTTTTCTTTTTAGAAATGCTTATTTACCACCTGGAGAAGCAAGGGGACAATATTTTTTTTTAGTTTTTTTCAGAGATTACCTCTCTAACATCAATCTAGTGACAGAGTGAAGAAATATGTTAAAAATATATTGTTAGAAAAGTTACATATAGCAGCTTTAAACAGTTCACCTAATGTTCAGTTTATCCTCACCGGAGCCTCTGACCCCAACAGAGACAGCCAAAAGTAAAGCAATATAGGGGGGCACTGCCCTTTTCTACAGTGGAGGCTGCAAGGTGGAGATGAGTAAGCTGTAAAAGAGATTGTTGACCAGTTAAACTTTTATCTCTCAGCCTAGATAATGTTTTTTGTGCAATAATAATAATGAAAAGGTCCTCAGTATGTATCAGTGAGCATTAGACACTGACATGTCACTGGTTTGAAACTGTTCTTTTGACCTGGAAATTATTTATTTTTATGTAAGAAAACTGCTTGGAATGGAAAAATACCAAAGTAAAAAAAATAAAACAAGATTTGTACTATAATGGAGGCTGAGGAGCATTCAGTGTAGAACCACTAGACTGAGGAACAGCTTTTACCCTGAGGCTGTTGGACTCATGAATAAATAACCAGAATAATCACTGCAAAATATCACAAACTAACTGTCCCATTTAAAACGTGACACCTTTTTAAAAGCCCCGCCTCTAAAAAGAATCTGAATCGGGAATTGATAGGAACCGGAATCAAAATGAGGAATCTGAATCAGAACCGGAATTGTTCAGTTTCAAATTGTGCCCGACCCTAGTGATCATGCAGACACGGCATGCACAATAAATATAGCTGAGCCCTGCATCAAGGTTGCCAGATAAATTTAAAATGTCTTATTTACCCCCTCCTTTTCTGTGTACATGTTCAACAAACACAACACACACCTCATCTTAGAATACCTTTACTCAGCATGTGTTCCAGAATTGTGCCGCTCAAGGTGGCAGCATGTTGGAGTAATGCCTGGTCCTCACTGAACGCATCAAAATGCTCCCAATGCTCTGTGTTTGCTGCTTGTCAACAGATGTCTGTTTCCACTGCAGACGCGCAGTGGGAGCAGAGTGTGGCTCCCTTCCCGGTCAGATAGTGTTGTTTTTCTGTGCACCGAGCAGATAAAATCAGCTTCACGTGAGCCTCGTTAACACTTGAGTGGGTTTTCTACGAGCCGAACTGCAGCTGCAAAAGTCTTTGTTGAGATTAAAACGTTTTTTTTTATGTTTGGGGTGATGTACACTCGAGTGGACAGCAGCAACTTTTAAAAATGCAAGGTTTTCCTACCAGATGCTGTTTTGTCCACAGAAAGTCCCGTCGTCGTTGCATCATCACATAACAGAGTCTCTCCCGAGTGGTTGCTGCGACGCAGCGAGCAGCAGAAGCAAGAATATTCTGGCTTCTTGCTACTCTGCTGTTCGGCTGCGCGCGTGCGTGAAAAGGGGCTGCCGGGTCCTGCTGCGCTGCTTGAAATGCTGTAGATGCGCCGCGTCACGCCCCGCTGCTCCAAGATGCACGGCCACATAGACTTTCAATGTAAAGTGGCTGCTTCGGCTGCGCGAAAAGCGTTTGGTGAGGATTCAGCATAACTGTTACTTTCATTCTGGGATATTGCTTTTGAAAACTTTTAGTATTTTTCTGGATGTATGGCTTTTTTTTTTGTATGATTACTTCCTCTGGTTTTTGATACTGTGCAGCTGGAAGGATTTTTTCTGAAACTTTTTTACATTTGTACATTTGTTATATAGCACAACCATGACAACAAGGTGGTTTTTACAACCGGGAGCAGCTGATTAACTTCTCATAGCTCAAATATTACCTCAAATACAGCCCCAAATCCCAAATGAGTTGTAAAGGAGGCGCCATGGATGTATCTCTGTCTACCTGGCAGAGGTGCTTGAGTGACTGACTGCCGAGATCCTGGAGCTGGCAGGAAACGTGGCTTATGACAACAAGAAGACCAGGATCATCTCCCGACACCTACAGCTGGCTGTCTGCAATGATGAGGAGGAGCTCAACAAGCTGCTGAGCGGAGTGGCCATCACTCAGGGAGGAGTTCTGCCCAACATTCAGGTGGTCCTGCTGCCCAGAAGGACCGAGAGGTTCGCTGGGTCGAGATGGATGGATCGGCATCTGCAGCCAGATTCTTCAGATTCACTGTGGAACAGACGTCTGCGACATGGACTGCTGCAGGAGATCCTTCCTGCCCACAGCCATCAGCATCTATAACAACTCTTTAGTGAAACCAGGATGATGAGCTACAACATTAAAATTCCCTTTGGAATTAATACAAGTATTTTGAATTGAATTAATATGACAGTTTGGGTCAAAATACGGCGACAGTACTGTAGTTCAAAATTTCTTATCTGGCAACCTGACTGACATGGAATCTACAGTGTTTTCACGTAAACCCGCTGATTTTTTGATTACCCCAATAAACATAAATAACCCCACTACGGTAAGTTTCCAGAGGTTGTTCTGTGTAAACAGGGCCTTACAGTAGGTAGATCACTTTGACTTGGACATTTTAAAAGTAGCTCGCATGCTGAAAAAGTGTGAGCACTCCTGGTCTAACGGTTCATAAATCACAGGTGAATCATCCATGTCCCGCAGTTGAGCTTGAGTGGAACCAAAGGAGGCAGAGCACAACTTTGCTGGGATGATATGGTGCACAATGCGTTCCATGTGTGTTGGATGTCTCGCTTACGTCACAAATTGACTGACTACATTGACTACACTACAGCTCAACCTCTACGCTGAATGAACTGAATGAGTTCTTTGCTCGGTTTGAGGCAAGTAACAGCACACCTGCACATAAACTCCCCCCCTCTCCTGATGGCCAGGTGCTGGCGCTGTCCTCAGACAGCGTAAGGCGATCATTTATCAAGATTAATGCCCGGAAGGCCTCTGGTCCTGACAACATACCTGGTCGTGTGCTGAAGGACTGTGCAGGGGAACTCGCAGCGGTCTTCACGGACATCTTTAACATCTCACTGAGCCAGGCCATCGTCCCCACCTGTTTCAAAGCCACCACCATCATCCCTGTCCCAAAGAAGGCAACGCCCGCATGCCTCAATGACTATCGCCCAGTAGCACTCACCCCCATCCTGATGAAGTGCTTTGAACGGCTAGTCATGAAAAGCATCACATCTGTCCTCCCTGCCTCCCTGGATCCCTTCCAATTTGCATACCGACCTAATCGCTCAACCGACGATGCCATCTCCTCTGCCCTCCACACAGCTCTCACACATCTGGACACGAAGGACTCTTATGTTAGAATGCTGTTCATCGACTTCAGCTCGGCATTCAACACCATCATCCCCCAACAGCTCATCCTTAAACTGGACAGTCTGGGGCTGAACACCTCAATGTGTAACTGGCTGCTAGACTTCCTGACCGGGAGACCACAGACAGTACGGATCGGGAGTAACACATCTAGCACCATCACATTGAACACAGGGGCCCCACAAGGATGTGTGCTGAGCCCCCTTCTATTCACCCTGCTAACACACGACTGCACACCATCGTACAGCTCCAACCACTTCATCAAGTTTGCGGACGACACAACAGTGGTAGGTCTCATCAGCAACAACGATGAGACGGACTACAGGAACGAGGTGAGCCGCTTGGCCTTGTGGTGCGGACACAACAATCTCACTCTCAACGTGGAGAAGACAAAGGAGATTGTCGTGGACTTCAGGAAGAGGGATGCACAACATGCCCCTCTGACCATCAACAGCACCGCAGTGGAGAGAGTGGACAGCACCAAGTTCCTGGGAGTGCACGTCTCAAAGGACCTGTCCTGGAGCAGGAACACTGCATCACTGGCCAAGAAGGCTCACCAGCGCCTCTACTTTCTCCGCAAGCTGAAAAGGGCTGGAGCTTCAACCCCCATCATGTGCACCTTCTACAGGGGTGCCATAGAAAGTGTCCTGACCAGCTGCATCACGGTGTGGTTTGGTGCATGTACTGCATCCTGCCGCAAGAGCCTCA
>JBBPBX010098068.1:0-12749 GCA_038048925.1 Garcialebias charrua
AGGCAAAGTGGCATATGCAGTGAGGCACATAAGGCACATTTGGCATCCTTAGATAAGGCTAGTCAGAGAATGCTGTATATGTATCTGCAGTAGTGTAGATAAAAGTAGTGTAAATGTAAACAGTAGTAATAAATGTAAAGCAGTAGTAATAAATGTAAACAGTATTAATAAATGTAAACAGTGAATGTAAACAGTAGTATGACTATAGGCAGTAATGTAATACAAACATTAGTGCAAATATGAGAAGTAGTGCAAACTGAATGAGCACATGACCGAGAGTTTAGTGAATAACCCGTTTGATGACACAGAGTCCAGTGTTAAAATCTTTGTGTTGAGTGATAATGTGTGAGAAAGTTTTTTGTGTTAAGGCAGTTCAAATGGGAGGGGAGGCAGAGCAGGCAGAGTGTTTAGCATTCTGACTGCCTGATGAACAGAGCTGTCTCTCAGTCTGCTGGTTCGAGCCTGGAGACTCCTCAGTCTCCTCCCTGATGGCAACAGGCTGAAGCAGCTGTGTAGTGGGTGTGTGGGATCACCTGCCATGCAGTGGGCTTTCCGAGTGAGGCGGTTGCTGTGTAAGTCCTGCAGTGAGGGCAAGGAGGTGCCGACAATCTTCTCAGCTGCTCTCACGATGCGCTGGAGGCTCTTGCGGCAGGATGCAGTACATGCACCAAACCACACCGTGATGCAGCTGGTCAGGACACTTTCTATGGCACCCCTGTAGAAGGTGCACATGATGGGGGTTGAAGCTCCAGCCCTTTTCAGCTTGCGGAGAAAGTAGAGGCGCTGGTGAGCCTTCTTGGCCAGTGCTGCAGTGTTCCTGCTCCAGGACAGGTCCTTGAGACGTGCACTCCCAGGAACTTGGTGCTGTCCACTCTCTCCACTGTGGTGCTGTTGATGGTCAGAGGGGCATGTTGTGCATCCCTCTTCCTGAAGTCCACGACAATCTCCTTTGTCTTCTCCACGTTGAGAGTGAGATTGTTGTGTCCGCACCACAAGGCCAAGCGGCTCACCTCGTTCCTGTAGTCCGTCTCATCGTTGTTGCTGATGAGACCTACCACTGTTGTGTCGTCCGCAAACTTGATGAAGTGGTTGGAGCTGTACGATGGTGTGCAGTCGTGTGTTAGCAGGGTGAATAGAAGGGGGCTCAGCACACATCCTTGTGGGGCCCCTGTGTTCAATGTGATGGTGCTAGATGTGTTACTCCCGATCCGTACTGTCTGTGGTCTCCCGGTCAGGAAGTCTAGCAGCCAGTTACACATTGAGGTGTTCAGCCCCAGACTGTCCAGTTTATGGATGAGCTGTTGGGGGATGATGGTGTTGAATGCCGAGCTGAAGTCGATGAACAGCATTCTAACATAAGAGTCCTTCGTGTCCAGATGTGTGAGAGCTGTGTGGAGGGCAGAGGAGATGGCATCGTCAGTTGAGCGATTAGGTCGGTATGCAAATTGGAAGGGATCCAGGCTACAATATGAGAAATTGGTGCCAGAACATATTTTAGATGTTGGGAGAGATTTTTCAGTATCACAAATAAGTAAAAGGTTCATTATCACAACTCTGTGTTGGAGTGAAATGCAGAAATTGGTGTGTATTAACCAGGGGTGCATTATTTATTTATTTATTTACACCAAACCATCACGGTGCAGAAGTTGGGGTCCAACCAGTCTGAAATCAAATTTCTAGAACGTAAGACATTTGTCATGGTTGATCCCAACTTTGGTTTTGCTTGTTGATCATTACCAAAACAAACTGACCAGAGGAAGATATTTTCTAGAACACTTTATACAAAACTAATGCAAGAATAGCTAGTTCAGATAAACCACGGGCGCTTGAAGGTCTGCCTCTTTGTTTTGAATCAGCTGCATGGAAAAGTTGGAGGTTTCTGGTGGTTAAAGACGAGAGCAAGTGAGAGTGAAAAGGTGAACGTACGGAAACCCTAAAAAGGGTCATAATTTGTGTTATTTGAATCACCCTCGTCCAAGGCTATATGTTCTGGGTTTGGGTTTTTGGTTCTGTTTATTGCATTTATGATTCAATGCAATAAAGTAAACAAATTTAAAAGGTAACAGATCATTGTAAACATTGTTTATGATTTTAATCGCTGGACGTCCGGCCCCTGAGTTGCTGTCTTTCAGAAACTGTGGCCCCCTGAGCATTTGGTTGAGTAGCCCTGCTCTACTTTATGTCTCCAGGTGTTAAAAAGAGCCCCCACTGTTTGAATTAGACTCAATGAGAAGTGTGTGTTTAACATTTTTGTCATTTTGTTATTCAGTTTTTATTACCTTTATCTTTGCATCAAGTTTGTGTCAAATTACTCAAACAATAGTTTTGTACGATCTACATTAGGGGTTGAACGAGTACATAATTTAAAAACTCGACATTAACATAATAATACTCGAGTAGTGCTCGAGTAGTTGATGATGTCATAGGATCTCAAGATGCAAAAAATAATTAACTAATTAAAACCGCAAAATATATATATGAATTATTATTTACAAAAAAAGACCAACAAAACATTGGGAGCACATGTATTATGCTCCTACCATTTATCTTACAGCAAATAAGTCACAGGAAACCCAAAACTGTTATTATTATTAAGCTGCAAAAGTGGAAAAAAAATGTGTGGCACGTCAAAAACGAAACTAAAAACAGTGGGGCGGTTGACCACCCGCACCACCGCCTGTGGTGCTGCGCATTAGGTTTAGTTTTAGAGATTAATATGTTAATAGGTTTTTATATGTTTAGAGATTTATATTTTTTGCCTTTTATTTGTGAAACAACGTCAGAGGAAGCTGGTTCTGGTTCGGTCATTAAACCCGGTGTTGCACCATATTCTGTGACCTGCAACAGTTCATGCAACACCGCCCCCATATGGTCACAATACCATGGTGGTATGGTGCAGCCCATGGATGGTCACAGAATATAGTGTAACACCGGTTTGCAACACGCTCCAAACAGGAAGTTGATTCATTTTCTGTGTAACGTGATGACGTGACTACGACTACTCGACTTGAAATTTAAATACTCGACAGAGGTTCAAGTAATCGATCTGTCGATTACTCGAGTAGCCTGTTAAAGCCCTAATCTACATAAACTGTTAGTTTGAGAGTTGATCCGATCTTTTGTTTGACACCATTTAAAGTTCAAATTGAAGAGATAAGACGTTGCTTTGTAACATTTTTGTTCAATAAGTTGATAATGAAATGAAACACCAACAGCTTTGCACGTCAAATTCAGTCATTTGTTAGTCCTCAGAGTATCTGCTGGGAATGACCCTCAGCTACTACCACACCAAATGATCAGTGAAACAAATTTAAATAATCTTATTTTTAGTTTGTCTCAAGTTTGTAATAAATACATATGTTGTCACTGTTTTCTCATGTTCCACACATGTTATTTATCATCGTATGACACTCATTGTAAGAGCATCCACAGACTTCTCTTGCTTGATTCCAGGTACCCAGAGTCATGGTATCAAGACATCACCTCCAACAAGAAGTTCTTCTCCCTCGCTGCCACCTTCAGGGGGAGCATCATGGGAATGATTGTGGCTGAGATCAAAAGTCGGACTAAAGTACACAAAGAGGTGGGTTTCTGTCGCGCAGACGCACCGGCTGAAACAAGTCGTGTGAGCTTGTTCTCTCTGGAGATGTTCATCTGATGAATCTGTTTTTAGTGTGTTGATTGGACAAACCAGACGCTCATTACTCTGAAATAGATGTGTTGGAAATGAGATGGACAGAAACTGATTGAAGCAGAGCTGCTAATGTACAACTCCAGTTTGCAAATGTTTGGAGTTGAAACACGTCCATCATTACTAAAATCCTAAAAAAGTGTCCGACTTTGGCCCTGTACACACGTAGCCTGGTGTTTGAAAAACGAATATTTGCGCAAAAAAAACCCATCTGTCCATACATGTTCGAATATTTAAAATGTTTGTCTACATGTCCCGTTTTATTTCACCAGAGAGCGTTGTAATGAATATGCTGAACCCATAGATGGCAGTGTAGTGCTGTCACAACCCTCCAACTGCCGCGACTTCCTGTTATTTATTTATTTATTTTCTTTAGTTTGTGTGGACAGACCGTGAGGTTGAACTACTATTAAATACCGTGTTGGAGTACAAAATTAATAAAACGCAGGAAAATGTCGACTGGGAATCATGTAGAGCAGGTAGGTTGACGTTTTAGTGCTTTTTTTAGAGCATTGTGTGACTGTCAGCGCCGCAGCAGCTGGAGGCGGTGGAGCAGAAAGCTCCGTTCTGAAAGTGCACACGCAGACTCGAAAGCGGAGAGTTCTCAAATCTTCACTTTGGCCGGAGTTTTGTTATTATTCGTTTATAGTTACATCAACCAGAGTTCACGTGTGGATCAAAGGCCAAACCGCATCATAAACTGTTCGGCTTTACTGATAAACGGCTACGTGTGTACAGGGCCTTTATCAACTTACGGTGAATTCATTAGTTGCATTTTTATCAAATATCATTTGTGTGTAGACGGAGAGCTGCTCGTCTGTCGTCAGGCTGCAGTTTTCACAGTTCGCTCACTGATTTCCCTCCTGAACAGAATTTGCATTCTTTCCATTTGCCTTCGCTGTGCTTGATTTGTTTAGACAAAGATCACGATGGTCTGAACATGTTCACGTTCATCCAAAATGACAAAGAAAGAAGACGAATGCTAAATGTGTTCACTGTGGATGCTGCATCGTGACCCCCCTTTCTTTCTTTCTTTGTGTGTTAGGATGGAGACATCCTGGCCTCCAGTTTTCCTGTGGACACACAGGTGGCCTACATCCTCAGCCTGGGCGTGGTCAAAGAGTTCAGGAAACATGGCATCGGTAAAATCTGAGCAGGAACATATATATTTTTATACACAAACATTCATGAGCGCTGTACGCTGCACATGCATGTTCAACACAAACTCTGCTCTGGAGTCTACATCTCATTTGATTTTGACATTTCTAACTTTTTTTGTAAAATTGGCACCGATCAGAGTTTTATCTCTTTGATGCCAAACTGGAGAAGAACAACTAGGAACTTTTAAATTAATAATTTAGGTGAACTTTCCAGCTGCTGCCTGAAATTCCAACAAACATTAATTTTCTTTTCTTGAGTTCAAAGCTTTGATTCACTACAATAATCTAAGCTGACAAATGTGAACCATTTGTTGTATTCACTGTTTAAGGAGAACCAAGATCACAAGTTGTTGGTGAAGATTCTCAGTCATCCAGGACATGATAAACTGAAAAAGAAGCGTTCAGTACATCACTTCCAACTCTTCTCTTTGAATTGAGAAAGCTCCTCGGATGAGAAGCGAAACGTCTTCTGTTACAAATAAAGTCCAGTTGTTTCTGTATTGAACGCCTTTTTTTGACAAGATCACAAGAAATGTTAAAGGTCCACTGACATGATTTTTCTACTATTCATAAAATTGCTCAAAATATATATTTTATCATTTAAATATGTTCGTGTTTGCAAACAAAATGATAAATCACTTTAATTTTGCTTTAAAAGTGATTTTGAACTTCAAGCCGTGTTTAATCATGGAAAAACCGATTACACACGAACGCACCATCTGTGACGTAGTGTGCAGAGTGAGAGGCAGAGGGCTCTGGTCTCTTTAATAGCGGACAGTTTAAAACACAATGAATTTAGCAATAGACTACCGTATATGCCACGGGGGGTCGTGACGTACTTCCATCAAAATACCGGCTACATCCACCACGTCCGGTTCCCATCCACTGCCGTTGTTAGCGTTAGCTCCTAGTAGCAGACCATGACAACGACCCGAAACGGGAAGCGGCTGCGCGCTACTGGCACTACAAGTGAGTTCCGTTGTGTCCGCCCACCGGTGGGTACAGCTGTTCCGAGGGGGGGGTTCGGGCAAAAATATATTGCAGCTATCCGTAGGGGGAACGTCGCCATAATTTTATATGGATTTATATGTGTATAGAGTTATCATTGGTGTGTATGCAGATGTTTTATTAATTGTATTTAGTCATTTTTGTTTGTGTCTTTCCCGCTAACCGGAAGTGCGCGGTCCGGCCGATGGATGCGTTAGTGCTGGAACAGAAGTCCGTGGCATATAGTCAATCTATGTGAAGATTTGAGCTATTTGTCTTCATTTTGGGAAGCAGAAAAAAGTTTGGGTGATGGAACAAGAAACAACAGGATCTAATTTAGGTCTGATGCTGTGTCAGACTTACCTTCATGTGGAGCTGCTCATACGCGCGCACTGTGACGAGCCCAGAGCTCTGCCTCTCACTCTGCACACTACGTCACAGATGGTGTGTTCGCGTGTAATCGGATTTCCCATGATTAAACACGGTTTGAAGTTCAAAATCACTTTTAAAGCAAAATTCAAGTGATTTATCGTTTTGTTTGCAAACACGAACATATTTAAATGATAAAATATATATATTTTGAGCAATTTTATGAATAGTAGAAAAATCATGTCAGTGGACCTTTAAAGCTGCTGTCAGTGGCTCATTTGGGTTACCATGGTAACCACAAACTTGTTTCTCATTCTCTGACAGCTCTCAGACTTTGTCCACATGGAAACACGTCTGTCCATTATCTTTACCCGCTTCTACCTTTTTGGGCCATGGGGGTCACTGGTGCCCACATCTACCGGTAGTAGTCACTACTGTGTGAGAGGCGGGAGACACCTGGACAGGTCTCCAGTCCATCACATGGACACAGAGACAAACAGTCATTCACTCTGTCACTCACACCTAGAGACAATTTAGAGTCACCATCAGTCTAACATGCATGTTTTTGGTCTGTGGGAGGAAACTGGAGTACCAGAGAAAACCCACACATGCACGGGGAGAACATGCAAACTCCACCCAGAAAAGTCCCTGTCCAAGATTTGAACTGGTGACCTTCTTGCTGAGAGGCAGCATCTGTCATGTCCCACATGTGGTGGGAATGACAATAAAGATTCTCTGACTCTGACTACAGTAGCACCAGGATTTTTTTTTTCTTCATTTATTTATTTAACTTTTTTTTTTTAAAACCATTTGAGGCACTGCTATGTAAAGAGCACTCTCTCTATCGGGGGTCTATAGAGATAGGGCAGCTGACTTGGGACTGGGAAATCACAGGTTTGACTCCCTGCAATGCCCACATGCCACGGTGTCCTTGAGCAAGACACTTATTCCCTCTGCTCCCGGTGCGTTTCACAACTGGTTTTATCACGTTTCAGATGCAGAGGGCAAATTTGGTCAATGTATGGAAACATGCATGATGGCGGTACATAGCACTTTCATTTTCTTTCTCTCTCTCTCTTTCCCACCATCCAGGCTCCCTGCTGCTGGACAGTCTGAAGGAGCACATCTCAACGACAGCCCAGGACCACTGTAAGGCCATCTACCTGCACGTCCTCACCACCAACAACACTGCCATCCACTTCTATGAGAACAGGGACTTCAGGCAGCACCACTACCTGCCCTACTACTACTCCATCCGTGGCGTCCTCAAAGATGGATTCACATATGTGCTCTACATTAATGGGGGTCATCCACCTTGGACAATATTATATCCTTTTGTGAAAGCAGAGAAACAGGCCATCAGTGTTGTCTGACAGGTAATATGCAGTTTACAGTAGGGGTGCAACGGTACGCTAAAATCACATTTCAGTTCGGTTCAATTACAAGGAGGGTTCGGTTAATTTTCGGTACAAACATTTTTTATAATAAAGACTTATAAAAAATTTATTTTGAAAATATGCCAAGTACCGGTAAACAATACATTTGTATAAAAATAAATAAAAGTGACTAATTTGGATGATATTTTAAATAAACGGCATTCTTTACAATAAATAAACTATATTAACAATAATAAAAATCTTAATAAATACAATAACAGCCAGAACCAGAACAATAAGCAGCAGCAAACTATTTACAATCTAACTAATCAAGTTCTAATTTTTTGTCCAAAAAGACCAACTTGTCCACATTTTCTGTCAAAAGCACAGATCTAGTTGCAGTGAATATCTCCAGTGGTGGAGAAAACAGATAGCAGCAGTGTGGCTGTTTTTGGCCTCATTACTCACATCCTCTTCTTGGACCTGCTCCTCCAGGTGGGACAGGTCCATGGAAAAGTTCAGAGTTCAGTCATCACAGACTTCTTAGCTGCAGGTGATCTAGTGGATTTCCCTGAAGAGGAAGAAGTCAGCTGCTATCTCTGTCCCAGACTGGAAATAAAACACAGAGGTAAAAGAATAATATTATAATTTTAAATTAAAAAGGTTAATTAGATAATAATAATAAAAGAACAATACCTCTTCTTGAATGGTTGAAGTGGTTGAATATCTCGGTCATCATCATCATCAGGGCTTTAATAAGCTCCAGGTCTTGTTGACAATATCAGTTTTAACTTTTTCTTAAAGTGCTGAACTTTTTGGCTGAAGTGTTGACAGATGGATGTTGTAGCGACGCTCAATAACTTTAAAGCCGGCGCATCAACAACATTCAGACGTAGATCCAGAGCTTTAACAACTCCTACAACTTGTGTTATTGATCTGGACCGATCTGAATTACCTGATAAAGGTTGTTTAAATGCTGCTGTTACAAGCTGCTTTTCTTGCTTGTAGAAGACGTTCACATTCAGATGATGTCGTTTCAAGTAGGGCTGGGCGATATATCGAGATTTTTAAAATATCGAGATTTTTTCTAAAGAGATACAAGACGAGACTATATCGTTTATATCGAAAATCCTCCTGCTGTCTGCTTTCTCCCACTTGCCCCCCTCCTTCTCCTTCACTGAACACAAACCCAGCCCCTCCTTCCTGCCTGCAGGAGGGCGGAGACTTTCAGCACAACAAGTAAACACGGCAGATATGAAGAGCGCTGCCAGCTGCTGAGGGGAAAAAACAATGTTCTTTCTGAGCTAGTTTGGATTTAAATTGTCAGATGAGGGCAGAAAAAATATTTTTGTAGACGATGCTGAAAATAATCCAGACGAAAGGTCGGAACTACGAATCTTTTTCACCATTTAAACAGCGGAGTGGAGCATGAACGGCAGAATCGAGTGTTTTTCCAGCCTGCTGCTTCCTTAAAACAAACCACGGGTCTGAGCTCATTTAGCCATGCGTGCACCGCAGAGAGAGGTGGAGACATTAATAAATCAGCAGTTTATTATATCGCTAAAGATACGGTCCTTAGCGGCTAACAAGATGGCTAACGCTTTAGCCGTCTTCTTCCACAGCTGAGACTGACCGTGTCTTTAGCGATATGATAAACTGCTGATTTAATAATGTCTCCGCCTCTCGGTTCACGTTTCTGAGTGGAGGCTCACATTTACTGCAGTTCACAAACACACTGACTAAAGTGAAAGCACCTTTCTATCTTATCAAGACACTCAAAGCTCTTTAAAACACAATCTGTGTCCTCATTTACCCATTCATACAGCACTCTACTAGAACTGTACAAAGAATAATCAGTACTTTATCACATTCATACACTGATGGGACACACATCAGAGGCAATGAGGGGTTCAGTGTTGCCCACTGCCCAGGAACACTTCAGCATGTGACTGCTGGTGGAATTGAACTCCCAGCTCTCCCATTGGAGGAGACTGCTCTAGCCTCTCAGCCACAGCTGCCCTCAGCTGAAGAGGACTATTATTTAATAGGTGTAAATAAATGTCTAAAAAATAAAGTAATGTATGTAAATAGTTCATTTTTTAGACATTTATTTTGTAGAGTTACAGCTGTTTGTTAATAAATGTTGCTGTGTGACAACTGGGACAAAGCTTTGACTCAGAAATA
Source organism: Garcialebias charrua (assembly GCA_038048925.1). NCBI lineage: Eukaryota > Metazoa > Chordata > Actinopteri > Cyprinodontiformes > Rivulidae > Garcialebias > Garcialebias charrua. Next base: position 9,768 of record JBBPBX010098068.1, read on the forward strand.
TATTTTTGTTATTCTTTTATGGAAAGAAAATTATATCGAGATATATATCGTATATCGCGATATATCATAACAATATCGAGATATGAATTTTTGTCTATCGCCCAGCCCTAAGTCGTGTGTTAACAAGTTAGACGTGTCGCTGCTGCAGATCCAATCTCTGTGAAACGACGTCCACACACAGCTTTGGATTTGTTCACGTCTTTTAACAAGAAAGCCATATTGTTCCCAAACAGGAGACCGCAACGAGATGCTACGCGTGCTGCAAGATAATATCGCAGTGCTGAAACTCGCCTAGGAACTTTAGTTCCACGGCGCATATATTCTCTCGTTAATAATAATAATAATAAATTCAATTTATACCGCACTTTTCATTAATAAAAATCTCAACGTGCAATAACATTTAATGAGTGAAAAAATAACCGAAACGGTACACAGGTGGACCGAACCGAACGTACCGAAACGGTTCGGATCGATCATTTGATAAACGTCTCTCTCTTGATTGATAGTTGGACGTGGTCCTTAACTTCCTGCTCCACTGACTATATCCAGCACTTGGGCTCGGCTCTGGCCAGCCTGAGCCCCTGCTCCATCCCTCAGAGGCTGTACCGCCAGGCCCAGTCCCTGCTGCGCTCTCTGCTCCCCTGGTCCAACATCGCCTCCAAGACCGGCATCGAGTACAGCAGAACCATGTGACCCAGCGCAGTGAGGGGCCAGTCGAGACCGGAGCTGTTCAGCCTCCACATGTGTGACTTTGACTTTTCCTCGTTCCTTTCTCGTTTTTTGAAGAGCAGTTGTACTGATGCCTGCCAGTCTTCCCCTGTACAGACAAACGTTCACAACATTCTCAGTCTCGTGTGGCTTCCTCCCCTGTTTGACAAACTGACTCAGGTTCTTCATGCATTTGATAGATTCAAAACACATTTAGTATGGGATTCAGTACTCATTCATATACTCTGTCATTATTTATTATAGAGTAATGACAGGCTAGTTTTATATATAACTGTCCTGTCATTACCTGTACTCTGTGTTTACTCAGTCATTCTGCAGTCGAGCTGGTCTGCCTTGCTTTAGGTCAGACAGCGGAGCAGAGCCTACGCTTCTCTGATCAGATGACCAGGCCGGCACAGATCGTAGTTTTATTGTGAAAGGACAACACAGGAGGAGACGGCAGGTCCAGGTCTAGGCCGGCACAGATCGTAGTTTTATTGTGAAAGGACAACACAGGAAGAGACAGCAGGTCCAGCTCTAGGCCGGCACAGATCGTAGTTTTATTGTGAAAGGACAACACAGGAGGAGACGGCAGGTCCAGCTCTAGGCCGGCACAGATCGTAGTTTTATTGTGAAAGGACAACACAGGAGGAGACAGCAGGTCCAGCTCTAGGCCGGCACAGATCGTAGTTTTATTGTGAAAGGACAACACAGGAGGAGACGGCAGGTCCAGCTCTAGGCCGGCACAGATCGTAGTTTTATTGTGAAAGGACAACACAGGAAGAGACAGCAGGTCCAGCTCTAGGCCGGCACAGATCGTAGTTTTATTGTGAAAGGACAACACAGGAGGAGACGGCAGGTCCAGCTCTAGGCCGGCACAGATCGTAGTTTTATTGTGAAAGGACAACACAGGAGGAGACGGCAGGTCCAGCTCTAGGCCGGCACAGATCGTAGTTTTATTGTGAAAGGACAACACAGGAAGAGACAGCAGGTCCAGCTCTAGGCCGGCACAGATCGTAGTTTTATTGTGAAAGGACAACACAGGAGGAGACGGCAGGTCCAGCTCTAGGCCGGCACAGATCGTAGTTTTATTGTGAAAGGACAACACAGGAAGAGACAGCAGGTCCAGCTCTAGGCCGGCACAGATCGTAGTTTTATTGTGAAAGGACAACACAGGAGGAGACGGCAGGTCCAGGTCTAGGCCGGCACAGATCGTAGTTTTATTGTGAAAGGACAACACAGGAGGAGACGGCAGGTCCAGCTCTAGGCCGGCACAGATCATAGTTTTATTGTGAAAGGACAACACAGGAGGAGACAGCAGGTCCAGCTCTAGGCCGGCACAGATCATAGTTTTATTGTGAAAGGACAACACAGGAGGAGACAGCAGGTCCAGCTCTAGGCCGGCACAGATCATAGTTTTATTGTGAAAGGACAACACAGGAGGAGACAGCAGGTCCAGCTCTAGGCCGGCACAGATCATAGTTTTATTGTGAAAGGACAACACAGGAGGAGACAGCAGGTCCAGCTCTAGGCCGGCACAGATCATAGTTTTATTGTGAAAGGACAACACAGGAGGAGACAGCAGGTCCAGCTCTAGGCCGGCACAGATCGTAGTTTTATTGTGAAAGGACAACACAGGAGGAGACGGCAGGTCCAGCTCTAGGCCGGCACAGATCGTAGTTTTATTGTGAAAGGACAACACAGGAAGAGACAGCAGGTCCAGCTCTAGGCCGGCACAGATCGTAGTTTTATTGTGAAAGGACAACACAGGAGGAGACGGCAGGTCCAGGTCTAGGCCGGCACAGATCGTAGTTTTATTGTGAAAGGACAACACAGGAGGAGACGGCAGGTCCAGCTCTAGGCCGGCACAGATCATAGTTTTATTGTGAAAGGACAACACAGGAGGAGACAGCAGGTCCAGCTCTAGGCCGGCACAGATCATAGTTTTATTGTGAAAGGACAACACAGGAGGAGACAGCAGGTCCAGCTCTAGGCCGGCACAGATCATAGTTTTATTGTGAAAGGACAACACAGGAAGAGACAGCAGGTCCAGCTCTAGGCCGGCACAGATCATAGTTTTATTGTGAAAGGACAACACAGGAGGAGACAGCAGGTCCAGCTCTAGGCCGGCACAGATCATAGTTTTATTGTGAAAGGACAACACAGGAGGAGACAGCAGGTCCAGCTCTAGGCCGGCACAGATCATAGTTTTATTGTGAAAGGACAACACAGGAGGAGACAGCAGGTCCAGCTCTAGGCCGGCACAGATCATAG
>JBBPBX010098069.1:0-12749 GCA_038048925.1 Garcialebias charrua
TGCCACAACAATAAGGTCTTAAAATTAAAGAGGATGAAATTGCACTTAACATGCCTTCAAATAAACCTGAACAATGCCACAACAATATGGTCTTAAAATTAAAGAGGATGAAATTGCACTTAACATGCCTTCAAATACACCTGAACAGTGCTACCATTCTCTCTACATTTTACTCACTTAGTGTGACACCTGTGCCTGTTTGGATGAACACAAAGCTGATATTCTCAAGTACAGCAGAAGAAAGACACACACGAAGCTCTTCCTCAACAGCTCTCAGTCTCTCTCTTTTAGTTTTTATGGCAGTTAGGCTGGAGAAGCTCACTTCACACAGATATGTTGTGGAAAATGGGAGCAATGTCAAAATAGCTTTGTTTGCCAGAAAGGGGAACTCCTTGGCAGCAGTCAACCAAAAACTGTCCAAAGGAAGATCAGCAAAGCTCAGCTTTAAACCACGATTTTGTCTCAGTTCAGTTAGTTCTTCCTGCTCCTGTAAAGTCATGTTCCTGCCAACAACTGCTGAGCTGTATGGGTCCCTAACAAAGTCATAGCATACCTGAACTGATGACTCAAGAGATGTAAGCCTCGCTGTACAGTCTCACGTTCACGGTTTCTGCCTTCTTCTGATTTCCACTTGGGCCTTCATCTGGGTCCGAATTTTGTCCAGGGACCAGACCGGATTTAGTATTTTTTCTTTTGAAAAAGTTTTCCATCGCTGTTTGTTTGAGAAGGTCCTCACTGTTTGTTTTGCTCACTGCTACACGTCACGTTCATGTGCCGCTACTTCTCTTGTTTTAATGTGCGACGCTATGCTCCATACTGCCACCTATCGCGCGGTAAGGAAATTACACCAGTTAATAAAAATTTCATAATTTACTAATTTTACACGGAACACCAGACGATCTCTCGCGGCACACTGGTGTTCCGCGGCACAGTGGTTGAAAAACACTGATGTACAGGACATACACAGGATTGAAATTGCATTTCGCTCAGTCCCTCGATGCAACAGTAAAAATTTAAACACTAAAACACTAAAACATTTAATAGACATAAGCATAAAATGAAATAATAAAAGTGTAATACTGTCCTGAGTTTTTGCATAGTAGTTTTTGCATAGTAGTAGTATGAAAGTATGAAAAGTTACACCAACACTAAAACACTAAACATTTAATAAACATAAGCATAAAATGAAATAACAAAAGTGTAATACTGTCCTGAGTTTTTTGCATAGTAGTATAAAAGTGTAAAAAGTATATCTATAAAATAAAATGAAAGTTCTGGCATTGACATTTGTAATAGAGTGACAAAGCAGCATATGAAGTTTATGTACACAGTATATGTATGAGGTAGTTGATATTGGTATAGAGGTAAAGTGGCATATGCAATAAGGCTAGTAAAAAAATATATATATATATATATATCAGCAGTAGTGTAGATATAAAAAGTAGTGTAAATGTAAACAGTAGTAATAAATGTAAACAGTAGTATTGAATGAAAACAGTAGTAATAAATGTAAACAGTGAATGTAAACAGTAGTATGACTATAGGCAGTAATGTAATGCAAACATTAGTGCAAATATAAGAAGTAGTGCAAACTGAATGAGCACATGACCGTGAGTTGAGTGAATAACCCGTTTTGATGACACAGAGTCCAGTGTTAAAATCTTTGTGTTGTGTGGTGGTGTGTGAAAGTTTTTTGTGATTAAGGCAGTACAAGTGGGAGGGAGGGCAGAGCAGGCAGAGAGTTTAGCATCCTGACTGCCTGATGAACAGAGCTGTCATTTAGTCTGCTGGTTCGAGCCTGGAGACTCCTCAGTCTCCTCCCTTAAGGCAACTGGCTGAAGCAGCTGTGTAGTGGTTGTGTGGGATCACCTGCCATGCAGAGGGCTTTCCGAGTGAGGCGGTTGCTGTGTAAGTCATGTAGTGAGGGCAAGGAGGTGCCGACAATCTTCTCAGCTGCTTTCACGATACGCTGGAGGCTCTTGCGGCAGGATGTAGTACATGCACCAAACCACACAGTGATGCAGCTGGTCAGGACACTTTCTATGGCACCTCTGTAGAAGGTGCACATGATGGGGGTTGAAGCTCCAGCCCTTTTCAGCTTGCGGAGAAAGTAGAGGCGCTGGTGAGCCTTCTTGACCAGTGATGCAGTGTTCCTGCTCCAGGACAGGTCCTCTGAGACGTGCACTCCCAGGAACTTGGTGCTGTCCACTCTCTCCACTGTGGTGCTGTTGATGGTCAGAGGGGCATGTTGGGCATCCCTCTTCCTGAAGTCCACAACAATCTCCTTTGTCTTCTCCACGTTGAGAGTGAGATTGTTGTGTCCGCACCACAAGGCCAGGCGGCTCACCTCGTTCCTGTAGTCTGTCTCATCGTTGTTGCTGATGAGACCCACCACTGTTGTGTCGTCCGCAAACTTGATGAAGTGGTTGGAGCTGTATGATGGTGTGCAGTCGTGTGTTAGCAGGGTGAATAGAAAGGGGCTCAGCACACATCCTTGTGGGCCTCCTGTATTCAATGTGATGGTGCTGGATGTGTTATTCCCGACCCGTACTGCCTGTGGTCTCCCGGTCAGGAAGTCTAGCAGCCAGTTACACATTGAGGTGTTCAGCCCCAGACTGTCCAGTTTAAGGATGAGCTGTTGGGGGATGATGGTGTTGAATGCTGAGCTGAAGTCGATGAACAGCATTCTGACATAGGAGTCTTTCGTGTCCAGATGTGTGAGAGCTGTGTGGAGGGCAGAGGAGATGGCATCGTCGGTTGAGCGATTAGGCCGATATGCAAATTGGAAGGGATCCAGGGAGGCAGGGAGGACAGATGTGATGCTTTTCATGACTAGCCGTTCGAAGCACTTCATCAGGATGGGGGTGAGTGCTACTGGACAATAGTCATTGAGGCAGGAGGGCGTTGCCTTCTTTGGGACAGGGATGATGGTGGTGGCTTTGAAACAGGTGGGGACGATGGCCTGACTCAACGAGATGTTAAAGATGTCCTGAAGACCGTTGCGAGTTCTCCTGCACAGTCCTTCAGCACACGACCAGGTATGTTGTCAGGACCAGAAGCTTTTCGGGCGTTGATCTTGATGAATGATCGCCTCACGCTGTCTGAGGACAGCGGTAGCACCTGGTCATAGGGAGAGGGGGTGAGTTTTTGTGCAGGTGTGCTGTTACATGCCTCAAACCGAGCAAAGAAGTCATTCAGTTCATTCAGCGTAGAGGTTGTGCTATCACAGGTCTGTGGGGATGGTTTGTAGTTTGTGATGGTCTGTATTCCCTGCCACAGACTCAGTGTATCCTTGCTGTCCTTGAAACGGTGAGCTATTTTCCTGGAATACTACTTCTTGAACTTTCTGATGCCTCGGGCCAGGTTGTTTCTGGCTGTCCTCAGGCTCACCTGATCTCCTGCTGTGAAGGCAGCATTCCTGGCTCTCAGGAGTCTGTAAACCTTTGCTGTTCTACTACCAGTGTCCAGGACATGCGGCCGCAGATCAGATGAGACGACAACAAAGTCGATCATCGAACTGCGACCTAGGGTGTCCTGGTGCCAAGAGCACATATGGACACCCTTATGCCTGAACATGGTGTTCGTTATGGACAATCCATGACGAGCACACAAGTCCAATAACAGAACACCACTCAGGCTCAGATCAGGGGGGCCGTTCCTCCCAACCACACCCCTCCAGGTCTCACTGTCATTACCCACGTGAGCCTTGAAGTCCCCCAGTAGAACAATGGGGTCCCCAGGAGGCGCACTCTCAATACCCCCTCCAAGGACTCCAAAAAGTGTGGGTAATCTGCGCTGCCGTTTGGCGCATAGACACAAACAACAGTCAGAGCCCGTCCCCCCACTCGTAGGCGAAGGGAGGCTACCCTCTCATTCACCGGGGTGAACCCCAACGTACAGGTACCAAGATGGGGGGCAACAAGTATACCCACTCCTGCTCGGCGCCTCTCACTAGGGGCAACTCCAGAGTGGAAGAGTGTCCAATACCTCTCAAGGAAACTGGTTCCAGAGCCAGAGCCATGCATTGAGTTGAGTCCGACTATTTCCAGCCGGAACCTCTCAACCTCACACACTAGCTCAGGCTCCTTCTCCACCAGAGAGGTGACATTCCATGTCCCAATGGCCAGCTTCTGTAGCCGAGGATCAGACCGCCAGGGTCCCCGCCCTCGGCCACCACCCATCCCACATTGCACCCGACCCCTTTGGCCCCTCCCATAGGTGGTGAGCCCATGGGAAGGGGGACCCACGTCTCCTCTTTGGGCTGTGCCCGGCCGAGCTCCATGGGTAAAAGCCCAGCCACCAGGCACTCACCAACGTGCCCCACCTCCGGGCTTGGCTCCAGAGTGGGACCCCGGTGACCCGCGTCCGGGCGAGGGAACATTGGTTCCATTAGTGTTACTCATCATGGGGGTCTTTGGGCTGCACTTTGTCTGGTCCCTCACATAGGACCTGTCTGCCTTGGGTGACCCTACTATGGGCATGAAGCCCCTGACAGCATAGCTCCTAGGATCATTGGGACACTCAAACCCCTCCACCACTGTAAGGTGGCAGCCTAGGGAGGGGCTAAATATTTATTTATTAATATATTTATATTTGGGTCTAGTGCATTAACAGAGTACCAGAGTTTTCGACAGCTCGAGTGCTTTGACTTCTATCGAGGCTTTTTTGTCCACCTCGGCTACCCGTAGTGACGTCACATTTCACATTTCACAGCGCGCGGGGCAGCTTTTAGCTTTTAGTAGACGCTACAAAATGGATTCCTGTGTGCGCACGGATGTTAATGGAGCAGGCCGTCTTGTCAAAAAGGTAAAACAGTTTATAATTTTATAAAATGCGCTACTTCGTGTTGACTTTCTTTGTAGTAGATTGTGACAGCAGAGGGCAGTGTTGCAATGCAGGTCCCATATTATAACACGGCCGAAACGGCTTCCTCTCTCTCGTTTCACAAACAAAAAAAACAAATATTCATCTCTCTAGAGCTACCAAAAATCTATAAACACAATCTCTAAAAGTAAACCTAAATTGCACAGCTGCAGGCGGTGGTACGGTGTGGCTGTGGCCCCATTTGTTTTTTAAGTTTCGGTTTTCATCGCCTTATACTTTCACTTTTAATATTATTAATATAACTAATAGTTTTGTTTTTCCTGTGACTTATGTGCAGTATGATAAATGATAGGAGCATAATAAATGCTCCCAATGCTTTGTTGGTCTTTTTTTTCTTTTTGTAAAGACGTTTTTAGGCATTTATATTTATTTATTTATTTTGCATCGTAAGACACTGTGACGTCATCGGCTACTCGAGCGTCGTTCGAGTTTTTTTATGTTAATGTCGAGGTTAAAAATTATGTACTCGTTCAACCCCTAATTGGGTCCTGGATAAAGATACTGTACAGTATTTATATTTTGTACTGTAGTTACGAACTATTAAGCCACAAAAGCTGTTTCTCCACCGATGTTGTTGTAACTAACCAGAGAAATAGTACTCAAATTCAGACAAGACTGGGAAGGATGACAAATATGGAGTATCAGTGAAGTGAGTTTATTTACAGTGTCAGGATAAATAGGTTCTGGGTTCCTGGAGGGGAGGAAGAGGAGAAGTTTAGAGATGCAGCTGATGAGTCTTGTTGATACTAGTGAATTAATGATTCTCTTTCTTACAGAAGGATGTTGAGGAGGCATACTCAGAGGAGGAAGATGTCAACTTGGTAAGTGTCTCCTTTAATCCTACAAATCCTTTGAAGAGTTGAGTGTCTCCTTGAATCCCATTAATCCTAGAAGTGTTGCAGATGGTGGAGTGTCAGGCCGCTGGATGATTGGGTCAGTTAGAGGAATCCAAAATGGAGAAGGTCCTTCCAGTCCAAGCCTCTTCGGTGAGTTCAGGTTTGCCTTGAAATCACAAGTAGACACAGAATTGAACAAACTAGAATTCACCAGGAAAAATACTAAGATGACTGTCTCACTTTACCTCAAGTGACTAAATAATTCAGTGAAGACTGGAACCTCCCCCAAGGCCTAAATAGCAGCTGGACTCATCAACCAGATTAGTGGCAGGTGGTAACCCAGGAACTTCAGCACAACCACTCAGCATCTGCAAGGTGAGTACACAGCAAAACACAACCACAACAGATGTGGCTTCAATTAGTTCGCATCGACTTGACATTGGCCAATTGAGTCTCCATTATCTGCTCCTGACCAGTTTTTGGACCCACCTCAGCCATGGTTCAAAGCAAACTGAGCAAGCCATTTTGACATCAGCAAACTGCAGCCATTAATTGAACCGTAGATTAACGTCACTGTATGAGCCAAGGTTTTACTTTCAAACTCCTCCTGAAGCATAATTTTTAATCCAATTGTTGCAGAGCATACTTTCTCGAGACAGAGATGTGAGCTGCAAATCCCATGTAATCCCATGGGCCAATGATGAAGTGCAAACCTTCTTATCCATTTTGCCTGATGAGCGCATACAGCATAAACTTAACAGAGTCACGTGGACGGAACAAGTGTACCAGGAGGCGTTTTCTTCTTCTTCATCATCTTTCTGCTGTTCCCTTCTTCAGGGGTTACCACAGTGAACTGACTTGCATGAATACTTGGAAATTTATTTTACATTGAAGGGTGGGACTGACATGAAGGTTGAGGCAGGTGTGGGTGTTTCACATTTCCTACCCACATTGATTGATTGAATGATTGATTGAATGATGGATGGTGTTGCTCCAGGGAGTTGACCCGGCGACCTTCCAATAACAGGCCCACCTTCTCTAACCTCTTCACCACTACTCCCCTTTAGGCCGTCCAGGGCTACACGAATATATAAACAGTGCCTGGACAAAAAATGAAAATACTACTAATAAATAAATAAATCTGACCACCGCCTGCCTTGTACTGACAATCCCACACATGATCCCATCCACAGAGTGAGGGACACACTCCCAATGGAGACACACCTACACTTGAGTAGAACCAAATACAGTATAAATAAAGTGAATCCAGTGGTGCCATAATTTCCAGACGATTGAGTGCCCCTGATTATAAGCTACGCCCACTTAATTGCTTGTAAAAAAAATAATTAATAAACAAATTTTGTACATATATAGGTTGCACTTGTCCATAGCCATGGGTTAGGGTTATGGGCCCTAACCCATGAGTGTCCATGTTGTAACATGAGATATTTACATATAATTATTATTATTTTATGTTTAATTGCATACTGTAATGTGGCAGGCTGGCAGCACACCACAACTGAGAGATATGTACGGGTACAGCTTTTGTTGTAGATCAAGAATCAACCACCAGATGATGTTTTATAGACTTTATTTTATTGTTGAACACACACAGGCAGCGTGAACCCCACAGGACTTCATGACAACTACCTCCCTCACTCATGGCTACTCTGCTGAATGGCCTAACACAAACTAACACATAATGAAAACATAAACTAGGCTAACAACAATAGTCTAATCACTAAAAGAGCAATGCTAAAAAGCTAACCAAAATGATTAACAATGAACATAAATACTATCCCCCCACCCCCCAAAAAAAATCCATAAATTAGTTACAGCATTATATAAACTGCAGTGTTCAAAGAGTGTTGAAAAAAGCGGTGGCCTAAATCTGGAAATGACAGTACTTAACAATGGATAAGCAGCTATATATACATTCCAAGCTAAAATCTCTCTCTAGCTGTATCTATTTAATCTTGTTCAAAGTAGCTATGTTCACATGCGCCAAATTATTTGATTGGATTGAAATGTATTTGGATTAAATAACCCAAATGTATCGTTTACATGGGCACAATCCCTTCACAACAAGCGTTGTGCGCAGAGTGGTAAACATTCCTTATAAAACAACAGAAGAATAAGTCCTACTTCCGTGATGAACGTAAACAAACCTGAGAGACCAAAATGGACCTGCGCCATGTTTTAATGATGGTGGAGATGTCACTGCACTCCCTGACTGAGCTATGGGTAATACAGATCATTTTGAGCTCTTTCAAAGTTTCCAGTGAAAATGTTATGTCACTCACCGACCTGTTTTGCTTCTCCAACATATTAGCATCTAGCTAGACAGAACTACGTGAGGTAGACATAGGTCACACATGCACAGTCAGATCAGTTTTCCACAATCAGAATATGATGATCAGATTAGGTGTTTACATACACACTGTTCAGATTATGAATTGGCATAAACCACCATTTTCATTCAGGTCACAAATTAATTTGGATTGAGCTGAATCAGCTCAGAATACTCCACATGGGGCGTTTACATAATGCATTTTTTATTCCAAATGGCTGTTTAATCTGATTACTTATGTTCATGTAAACATTGCTAGAGTGAGCTGTGAGCTGGTGACTCTCTCCAGTCACCTATCCAGGGGTACACCTAATCTATCAGGGCAACACATAATTATAAAGCAAGTAAATATTCCTATCCTGCTCATGTACATACTCCCTTTTACGGATGATACCATCACAACGAATGGTCTAGGCATGCAGTTATGCAATAAATATGCTGTCTTCACAGCACCTTTACATTAATCTCAGGTAAAAACTAAAAGTAAACAATTCCTCCAGACTGAAAAGTTTTACATTTAAAATGGCTTTCAGTTTGATGCAACAGTTTTGAAATACAGTATATTAATTTTTGGAAGGTAATATTTTCCTTGACTGATGAATAGGTGCATAAGTCTGTAAAATAAGTAAATAAATAAATAAAAATGAGCCAAAAAATAAAAATAATGAAGGCCGGAGAAGGTATTACCTTAGGTGTCAAAACAGAGTTGCTGTCCATTTTGAGAGTAAGAATGTGCAAAATGTACATTAGTGAAAAAAAAAAGTGCTTGGACATTGAATATATTAATAAGTCATTAGCTTTATGATGTATTCTTGTTTAAGAATAAAATAAAATAAATAGTAATCAAAATAAATAAAAAATACTACAAAACAACAGCTACCACTATTATTTGTGCAGCAGTGTAAATGAAAGATCCAACTGCTCTCTGAATATTAATATACATATTTTTGCATCTCATTACAAAAAGTGCCTCTTCTTTTTACCTCCACCTTTTCTTCAAATATATAATAGAACAGAATAAAGCTGATAAATGACAAGATTCTGACCCATGAATTTGATGTCAGTAAAAGAACAATGGTTTGCATAGTCACTAATTACTGAGGAAGAAAAAGGCACTCCTCTGGGAAACATTGTTGGCATTGTGATTAATGTATTTTAATGAAGATTGAAAACAAATGTATTAAACTCTCAAAACAGACAGCTGTTGCACTTTTGAATGAGCAGCAGCAGCAGGTCATTAGCAATAACCTTTCAACAAGTTTTCATACAAAAATAACTTGTTTATTTCCTCTTTTTAGTGCCTTTATAATTAGGCTGTAAATTATAACAGTTTCTCCAGCGGTAAGCTGAAGCTTCTGGGACACATGACGCATGGTATGTTGATCTGTTCATCGAGACTAAACGTTTGCACATATATGCACGCACGCACGCACGCACGCACGCACGCACGCACACACACACACACATATATATATATATATATATATATATATATATATATATATATATATATATATATATATATATATATATATATATATATATATATATATATATATATATATATATATATATATATATATATATATATATATATATATATATATATATATATATATATAATATATATATATATATATATATATATATATATATATATATATATATATATATATATATATATATATATATATATATATATATATATATATATATATATATATATATATATATATAATGCTGCTCAGTCTTGGAAGCGTCTAATTAATGCGCTTCAGTGATCCAAGGCAACTTTACCAACTTCCAATGTGCTAAATTGACTTGAGTTAAATATTAATTTTCACAATCAATTTCCTGGCTGTTGCTAGGGCCATTGGTTGCACAAAAGGAAATACTTAGTTATGCATGAGCATCTCCTTAGTTGACAAATGTGACCTTCGAAACATGTGCTGCTTTGCCTTTGTTTTTCTTTTTCTTTTTTAAATCCGTGTTCATTTTCTACCTCGCTCCTTTTTATTTCCCGTTGCTTGTCCTCAGGTCGTGCAATTAGCAACTGCACTTCTTCGCTTCAGCTCGCTGTTGAAAGTGGAGGACCACCCCACACGAAGAGAGCCTGAGTCATGAAGCCACAGGACAATCCCTGAGATTTCATTAAACCCCCACTTAAGGTTTCATCTGCTGCAGAGAGACAGAAAACATGGAGGGGTGGAATTTGTGGCACTGGGTAAGAAGAAGGTGGGGCAGGGTGGGCAAAGACAGCAGTTGTTCGGATATCTGATTTCCCTTGCCGAATTAAGGGGTATGTTGCCTTGGTAACTGCAGATGTGCAGGAAACATGCAGAGGAATGCACCACACAGAAATATGTTGCATGCATTTTTTTTTGTTTCCTTTGGCCTTCTCAGCACCGTCTCATATTCCCTCACATAAAAGGTAATAAGAAATAATGTCTTCAACAAGTGGAATTTTTAGCTGCTAGCTGTTGTGAGGTTCCGCGTGATCAAACAGACCAGTGAAAGGATAAAAATCAGTGCAGCAAAACCTCCATTAAATTCAGCACCATAAGTCTGCTGACATGCTGTGAAACAGCACTGAGGACTTGTTTGCTTCAAAGGAAAGGTTATTCAGCTATTCCTCACAGCTGCCGTTTTATTTTTTAATCTCCAGATCCATGTACCTTGCTTCTTACAATTGAGCTGAACACAGCTGTTCAGAGTAATAAATTATCAATGATGTTGTTGTTGTTTTTTGTTGTTGTTTTGTTTTGTTTCTGTTTCTTTTTTGTTCCTTTACTCTAAATGCCTTTTACGCACCAGTGCTAACAGAGCTCCTGCACACAAACAGATCGAGTTGTGCAGGCATGCAAGGTAATTAAAAGAGAACTTATCATGGAGGTGGTATAACATTTTGATAAAGAAATTAAAAAATATATTTTATTTACTATGCCTACTATATATTAGCATGTAACATCTAGACACCCTGTAGTGGATTTCCTAAACTATGGGTGAACTCAGAAAGTAAACAAGGGTAGAGTTGTTCATGTTGCTGTTTAATATACTGTATTATATTACATTATTATTATTTAGCATACATCTTAGATCACTTTTCATTAATGAAAATCTCAAAGTGCTACAAGGAGCAACAGAATTAAATGTCAATAAAACAAATAATAAAACAATTAAAATCAATAACAATATCAGCTAAGATCAAAAGTAGAATCATGAGGAGGTAGAGTATGCTTGGTCGAAAAGAAAGGTCTTCAAGCCGCTCTTAAAGTCAACCACAGACTGTGGGGCTCTTAGACAGTCAGGAAGAGAGTTCCACAGGCGGGGGGCAGCCACACTGAAAGCCCGGTCTCCCATGGTCCTTAATTTGGTTCTCGGAATGTGAAGGAGATTGCTGTTCTGTGACCGCAGCGAACGGGTGGATGAGTATGGAATAAGAATATCCTTCAGATAATCTGGTGAAGTTCCGTGTAAGCATTGATGTGTAATGAGAGCAGTTTTGTACTGAATTCTGTAGGCGACAGGAAGCCAATGAAGGTTATGGAGAATGGGCGTAATATGTTCAAATTTACGAACTCTCAACAAGATCCTTGCTGCACTGTTTTGAATATATTGAAGTTTCTGAAGGTTTTTGCCAGGGATTCCAATAAACAGGGAGTTGCAGTAGTCGAGCCTGGAGGAGACAAAAGCATGGACGAGCTTCTCAGCATCGGAAAAAGTTAGGGATGGGCGAAGTCTGGAGATGTTTCGAAGATGGAAGAAGCAAGTTTTAAACAGATGCTTAATGTGATTTTCAAATGTAAGATTGGAGTCCATTTTTATTCCAAGATTAGTAACAGAGGTGGAGAGGGGGATGTCTTGTCCAGAAAAGGAAAGTGTTGTTATAGGAGATGTTTGTACCTGGTGAGGGGTGCCAATCAGTATGGCCTCAGTCTTGGAGCAGTTTAATTGAAGAAAGTTCTGATTCATCCATGCCCTAATTGCCTCCAGGCAGGCAGAGAGGGCAGTGAGTGAAGATGGAGATGACAAGGTGGAAGATGAGGATGCTCCAGTCCTGATGTAAAGCTGTGTATCGTCGGCATAACAGTGAAAAGAAATGTTGAACTGATTAATAATTTGACCTAAAGGCAGCATGTAAAGGGAAAACAGCAGGGGCCCCAGAACCGACCCCTGAGGGACACCACAGGAGACACAAACTGTCTGGGACGTGGCGTTGCCAAGACTAACACATTCCAGCCTATTGGAGAGGAAAGATTTGAACCAGTCCAGGACTGTGTCGCAGAGACCGACCTCCACATGAAGACGGTGGAGGAGGATACTATGGTCCACAGTGTCGAAGGCTGCAGTGAGGTCAAGGAGGACAAGGATGGAGGGAGAGCCAGTGTCAGCAGCCAAGAGGACATCATTGGTAACCCTCAGCAATGCAGTCTCTGTACTGTGAGCTGCCCTGAATCCAGACTGGAACTTCTCATACAGGGAGTGTTGTTGTAGGTGATCCTGCAGCTGAGCAGCAACAGCTTTTTCCAGCACTTTAGACAGAAAAGGGAGGTGTGAAATTGGGCGGTAATTAGAAAAAATGTCGGGATCCAAATTAGATTTTTTCAGAAGAGGCCTAATGATGGCGGTTTTTAGAGGCAGTGGAACATGACCAGATTGTAGAGACTGATTTATTATTT
>JBBPBX010098070.1:0-12749 GCA_038048925.1 Garcialebias charrua
TTTATTTTATATTTAAAGAAACAATTATTATTATAGCCAATTACAGAATTTAGTTTAAGTTAAGTTAAGGAGCTACCCACAGTTTGACCTTCCCCAGACCACAAATGGCTCATGGGATCCGAAGGTCTTAGTTTTATTTGACAAATTGCAAGTTTTTTGGTGTCCAGTTCTCCTCTCAAAAAGACTACAGGTTTCCGGAACTCCTTCAGGAGGAGTTGCCAGTGATGCCAGTGAATCCCGTCTTGACTCGAGGTCCTGCTAGGGACGGCTGCAAACGAGGGTGGACGGGACCCCTACAGGTGGAGGAAAGGACACGTCATCTTCTCGAGAGAAAAAGCAGCAGCTGTTACATCTGAGTGACCGGTGCTCCCCTGAAGGAGAAGTTTGGAACGATCGCTGAGCCAGATTTTGAGATGGATCTGGTCAGAGCAAAGCTCCCCATTTTGTCGAGACATGTGGCTTGACTACACTATGCCACACACAATTCAGGGTTGCGACCTGCTACTGTGCCCGCAATTCATGCCTGAATAGACTAAAACAACAGACAGCTGGACAAGACTGAAGCCATCAAACTGCCTGATGCCCTCCACCCACAAGACTTGAACAAAAAGCTCTCCCCAAAGAAAAGAATGAACTTTGACAGAAACCCAAGAAGAAAAAGACTTGAACAAAAAGCTCTCCCCAAAGAAAAAGAATGAACTTTGACAAAAACCCAAGAAGAAAAAGACCCGCACAGAAACTCACAGAAGAAAAAGACTTGAACAAAAAGCCCTCCCCAAGGAGAAAAAGACCCGCACGGAAACTCACAGAAGGAAAAGACTTGAACAAAAGCCCCCCCCCCAGAATCACATGAACTTATTTCACAGACAAAAGCTTTCCCCAAGCAGAACTGGACTGATCTCATAAGCAAAAGCTTTCCCGCAATGAAAAACTGGACTTATTCCACACACAAAGAACTTCCCCCCCCCAGATGAAATGGACTTGTGCCCAACAATGAAAAACTGGACTTATTCCACACACAAAGAATCCCCCCCCCCGGATGAGGTGGACTTGTGCCCAAAGGAAAGACACTGAACTTACCCTCCCACACCAGAAAAAGATGGATGCTGTGAAGAAGAATGGTTGATCTATTTCATTTTTTGAGTTCAAATCGGTTGTTTTTACTTTCCTGGGCAATAGTTGATATCAAAGAAGTTTCAAACTTATTTTATTTTTGTGCCCATAAAGGGCTATTTTGTTGTGTGTTTGAGAATTATTTCCCACATCTTTGAAAGTGTATAAGTTCCATTTAATTGTTTGACACAACAAATTAGATTGGTTCTTTTTTGGTTAAAACAAATTAGATTGGTTCTTTGGTTAAAACAAATTAGATTGGTTCTTTTTATTTTAAAACAAATTAAATAGCTTATTTCTTTTATTTGTTTAACACAAATAGATTAGTTCCTTTATATATATATATGTTTCTTCTCAAAAGTTCTATTTCTTTGGAAAAACTTGGTTTTTGTGGGTAAATAGACTAATTCATGCTAGATATATTGTTCCTTTTAAAAACTTTGACATAAACCATGAAAAGAGACCATACTCATTGCAAAATTCTCCTCAAAAACTTTATTTCTCTCAAACATTGAAATAAGTCATGAAATATGACAAACAGAGTTCTCCAAAACTTTATTTCTCTCAAACATTGAAATAAGTCATGAAATATGACAAACAGAGTTCTCCAAAACTTTATAATCTCTCAAACCATCCTAAAAAGGTGACCCTGCGCTGTTAGGGCGTTACTGTGGGGGCACGGGACGGTGGTGTGAGTTTTTTCCTCTAATTAGAAATTCGGCCTCAGAGGTTGTTTTCCGCACCGCTCACCTGATTGATAATGATCAGTTTATATATGATAAAGAGGATGAAATGATGGAGATGTTCAATATTTATCATCTAAAACTAATTACTCTGACCCAATAATTATAACCCAGCTCACTTATATCAAATATTCTCTGTTCCCTTTAAACACTTATATTTGATAGTACAAACATGTTGTTTGCTTTGCTCCTTGATACAGAAGAGACAGTCTTCTAGCCTTGACAATCTTTGGATTAGATGTTCTTGTTTGATCAGAACCATGACTTGTTTGTTTTATCTGTAAGACGTCAGAGCTGTCAAAACTCCACCTCCTTCTTGTTTAAATAGCTTGTCATGTCCAGTACAATTCGGAATTGTGCAGGACAATGTATTTGAGACCAAAACTAAGTTTCAAAAGACATTAAAAGCCATTCCCCTTTGCAAAGTTGTTTGTCTGATTTAACACTGTTCTCTTGTTTATCTTTGTGTGGTTTTTATTAAGGTAACAGGGGTTTAAAATCCCCATCAATAGTATTTCGAAAATTTGAGATACTATCTCAAAATAATGAGATAGTATCTCAAAATAATGAGATACTATCTCAAAATAATGAGATAGTATCTCAAAAATAATGAGATAGTATCTCAAAATAATGAGATAGTATCTCAATTTTGAGATATTATCTCATTATTTTGAGATAGTATCTCAAAATATTGAGATACTATCTCACATTAATGAGGTAGTATCTCAAAATTTTGAGATAGTATTTCAAAAATTTGAGATAGCATTTCGAAATTTTGAGATACTATCTCAAAATAATGAGATACTATCTCAAAATAATGAGATAGTATCTCAGAACAAGATAGTATGTCATTATTTTGAGATACCATCTAAAAAAATGAGATAGTATCTCATTATTTTGAGATAATATCTCGAAATTTTGAGATAGTATCCCAAAATTTCGAGATACTATCTCAAAATTTCAACATACTATCTCATTATTTTGAGATACTATCTCATTATTTTGAGATACTATCTCATTATTTTTGAGATACTATCTCATTATTTTGAGATAATTTTTGCCATTTTTTAACAGACTGGCGGAAATGGGCTTTCATAGATTCACCTATGTCACTTTAAAAAAGAATCTGTGTTCTGCAAGAATACTGTAATGCACATTGCTTTAGGAAGTTTACATTTATTTGTGCACATACTAAAGGTCAATACACAACCAGGTTGTTTTAAGAAGAGTTAAATTAATCATTTTTATGTAAAAATGTTTTATTATGCATGAAGGTGGGGATACATTGAAGAGGCCTGCAGGCTTTAAGGAGCAGGAAGTCACAGATCTTCCAAAGTGAAAGAAGTTTCTATTTTCTAATAAATAAAAATTAACAGAAACATGTAAGCTTCTGTATAAGCTAGTACAATCTAATCTATAATACCACATTTTAGCTCTTTTTTTTTATAAATTTTTATGGGCTCACTTTGAAGATCAGGCATTTAATCAAATGCATTTTCACAGAAACATATTTGCCTTTGGATTTGTAGTCGATATATATTTTTAAACTCGACGTCCATCCATCCATAGCCTGGTTAAAACCAGACCCTTGTCCTTCACTTCGCTTTGGACTAGTCCAAAGCGAAGTGAAGGACAAGGGTCTGGTTTTAACCAGGCTAATCCATCCATTATCTTTACCCGCTTCTTCTTTTTGTGTAAATCAATAAAACCTGAGACAAATGTATACTTTATTCCACTGACATAGAACATTAGAGGATTCAAAATCAATCCCAACAGTTTAAAGCTACATCTGGTTATTTTAAAACACATCTGGGCTTCATTGAAAGCTAGAATATTGAGCTCGTCTTTTATTCTGTGTAAAAACACAAGATTTTAAGTCAAAGCCTGAAACCTGGATGGAATCTGTTGTGTTGCTGCCGCTGGTTTTAGTTTGATTCTATTAGTTTCATTCCACCTTTATTCACACAGGTTAGTCTCATTGAGCCTCCGGGACTCATTTACAAGAGAGACCTGAATCCATGTCATGAGGTGTTGTCCTCCTTTCAGGCTGACGTGGTTGTTCATCCTCCAGCTGGTCGTCTTTCGTTGTTTTTGATGGAGGACACATGAACAAACCTTAGCTTTCCCGCTGAACTGAATTGGTTCAATAAAAGACAGACGTGTTGAGCAAAGGTCACAAATCAGGTCACGGGGACAGTTTTTGTTCAACCTTGTTACTTGACCTGCATTCAGTGCACTTCCATCTAAAACTGGGTCTGCTCAGGTTTGCCTGCCGTACACTTATGTCAGCCTGTGGGAGAGTATTGCGCCTCCATGCACCCGTACGCGGAGGCCATCAATGAGCTGTGATTCATTACATCACTGACCCTGGAGGCTTTCTCCCTCCATGCGTGTGATCCACGTTTGTCTGCACAGATTCATGCTTCGCCCCGAAAACACTGACGATGAAGGGTGGTGGGTGCAGAACAGGGCATGACACGAGACTTTAAATCAGTTGTGACGTGCGCTTTGCGCTGAACATCAAAAAACTCCCACTCAGATCCACATTTCAGTTTTATTTTACTACGCCTCGAGCCAGGGCGATATTGAACTGACACTGTTCATGGACGAGTCTGCCTCCAGGAGGTTTTCAAAGGGGTGGTCAGATGGGGGTCACTGATAATGTTGGGGTGGCCCAACAAAACCAAAACACATAACAGCATTTCATGATTTTAAAAAAAAATGTTCTCTTTAGTTTTTTACAGTTGACAGCACCATCTATATATATATATATATATANTTATTGAGATACTATCTCATTATTTTTGAGATACTATCTCATTATTTTGAGATAGTATCTCATTATTTTGAGATACTATCTCATTATTTTGAGATAGTATCTCAAAATTTCGAAATACTATCTCAAAATTTCAAAATACTATCTCGAAATTTTGAGATACTACCTCATTAATGTGAGATACTATCTCAAAATTTTGAGATACTATCTCAAAATAATGAGATAGTATCTCAATGAGATACTATCTCATTATTTTGAGATACTATCTCATTATTTTTGAGATAACTTTTGCTATATTTTTTAATAGACTGGCGGAAATGGGCTTCCATACATATGAACCCATCACTGTTCTCTTGGGTTTTATAGTCAAAGCTCTACTTTGATTTATTTATGTTTTTTTTTTATTTAGCTCCTTTTCCCCCAACACAGCAGAAGACTGCTCTGTTGGTGAACATTTTCGCTTTGGGTCTTCAATTTAGAAAACCCCTCAGCTGTGACAGTAACTTCCGAAGGTGCTCAACCATGAATGTTAACACAAATTATATTTTAGTGTAAGTTCACACATCTGTTTGCATGGTAAACTGTTTGCTTGGACCCACCACACCAGATGTGCTGTGCCTCATAGATCTTTTTCCAATTCAGAATCCGATCTCCTCTCTGTCTGTGTGCAGATGATCTATCTTTAGGGGGGAGGGTGGGGGAGTTAGTTGTCAGACTCCAGCGGTACGAGGAGAGAGAGAGAGCCGTTAGCATCTCTGCAGAGTCGCTGTGACAGAGAGCAGATGTTCAACTTGATTGCTTGGCGTTGTGTTTATTTCTATCCTGCTCCTCGTCTGGTTGGAGATAAAACACAACTGTCATCTTCATCTGTCAACCTGAGCAACGCTGCAGACATCCAAACATCCAAACCTTAAAGGCCCTGCGTTGGTTTAGTTTCCATATTTTACCTCAGATAAGCTGACGTCTGATTGTGAGTTAATAGAAAGTACATTTGATGTTAGTGTTTCAGCTGTTTGTCCCAAACCAAGGTGGATCATCGCTGTTGTTTATAGACATCAGGCATCTCCAAAGTAAATAAAAAGACATTTTCTATGGACTGTTTGAGCTGATATTAAGAGGACCGAGTCTCCCACACAGCATCTGGCAAAGCATCTGCTTCATGACAGTGTCATCAATGGACTGGCTAACATGAAACATGTTCACTGAAGTGAAGGTGTCTCAGAGAGAACATCAGACAGGCGTGACATGACAAACCATGAAAAGAAGTCGAATACTGTATACTGCATTTTTAGTTGTTTAGAAGTTTTTATTTGGTATCATCAAAATTATCACTGTGTGCATATACTGTTCTTTATTTCTTGTAGCTGAGCGCATAATTTGCAATGAAGTATCATCAAACAGGGCGGCACAGTTGGTAGAGCTGCCGCCTCTGAATGAGAAGGTTGCCGGATCAAATCCCGGCTGGGAGCGTTTCTGGGTGGAGTTTGCGTGTTCTCTCTGTGCATGTGTGGTTTTCTCCGGGTACTCCGGTTTTCTCCCACAGACCAAAATCATGCATGTTAGACTGACTGGTAACTCTAAATTATCTCTAGATGAAAGTGAGAGAGTGAACGGTTGTTTGTCTTGTTTGTCTCTATGAGTCCCTGTGATGGACTGGAGACTGTCAAGGGAATTTAGGTAAATGTTTATGGATGTTTATTACTTCGCCTATCCTAACACAGTACCCTACATAATTATCAAAAAACACATACAGTACATTTGGAGCCATAATGAAGGAAAAAAATAGTTAGCATGTCTGTTAGCATGTTAGCTCGTTGCACGTCCGAGCTCTGCAGCTTCCAGCTGCTTCACGCGGTCCAAACTGTTTGTAACTGCATGTTAGCTCCATACATTTGGAGCCATAATGAAGGGAAAAGAGTTAATAACTTACTGGGAGCTGGTGAAGCCGTTTCTCTGCGTTAACATGTTAGCTCCCGGCCGCAGCAGTCCTCTCCGCCGCCCGTCGGCTCCGTGTCCCCGGTGGGGCTGGCATTAGCATGTTAGCTCCGGGTCCGACCAATATCCGAGGCCGCGAGGCCGTTCCTCCGCCTGAGACGTCCACAGAGTTCACCGAGCGTTTCCAGCTCATTTATCCGAGCGAAGCAATCTTTGATCGGACAGACGGTCTGTCCAAAGCCGGCTGTTGAAGCCGGAGCTAACCGAAGCTAACCGAAAACTGCCGAACACTGCAGAAAACTGCCGAACACTGCATAAAACTGCGTAATCGGCTTCATAATAATAATACAGTAAATAATAATTATTATTTACTTGTAAAGCCATTTAAAACAACCACAGCTGCAACAAAGTGCTGTACACATAAAATAAGATTTAAAAAAAAATTTAATAAGATGCGTTTAACACCGAATCGCCGTAAGTCGAGACCACCGTAAGTCGAGGACTACTTACTTTGTAAAATCGTGTTAATCTCTAGGAGAGAGTCCAGCTACCCTGCAGAGGAAACTCATTTCAATCGCCTGTTTCCACGAGCTCATTCTTTCCATCACTACTGAGAGTTCATGACCATAGAAGAGGATAGGAACGTAGACTGACCGGTGAACAGTTTTTCTTTACAGCTCAGTTGCCTCTTCACCATAATGGACCAGCACAGAGTTCACAATACTGCAGAAGATGGTCCGCTCTTCCCTCACTCGTGAACAAAACCCAAAGATCCTTGAACTCCTGCACTTGAGGCGGATTCTCACTTGCAGTCGAGAGAGCAATCCACCCTTTTGCGACTGCGGACCACGGCCTCAGATTTGGAGGTGCTGATCCTCATCCCAGCCGCTTCACACTCGGCTGCACCGAGAAATTCTGTCCATAAAAGTTATGACGAGAATCGAGAGGAGTTGTGCAGTTACAGTATATTTCTTTTCTGATATATTTTGTGAACCAGAACTGAATTCCCATAGTTTCTTCTTTTCTTTGACTATATCGTATGGCCTCATGCAACTACAGTATAGGCAATTTACTCCTGCATTATGAGAAGAAATGAACTCAGGAGGCACTAACCCTCATGCTGAGGTAGATTTTGTTTTCAGTGGGAGGTCCAGAGTTTTCACGGATGAAGGAGACTGAATGTCCTGTTTGCCATCAGGGAGATAAACGCCCATCCAAAAGAAAGACTTCTTTTCAGTGCGTAACAGAGTTGAGGTTGTGTTGAATTGAGCCAGTTTGGCTCCTATCTCCTGCAGAGTGATGCTGATGAGATGAATATATCTTGCTCGCACATACAACATGCAGCAAGGGATGAAATGTGTGGAAGGAAATCACAGCACAATCTGACAGACAAACCCCCAGCTGGATTGTGTGTTATCAGGTTCCAGCATTTGGTCGCTCCGGCAGTTTTTATCTGTGATGATCCCACTTATAGTCACTCGGTCCACAGTGTGCATCTGATAAAAGTGTGTGATTATTGCGATGAGGCGCTGTGTCACTCTAATTTACACACACAGTGACTCTCACTTTGACGGATGCTCAGCCGTGTTAACACAAGAGCAAAAAATATGTCAGAGAAACCCAAAGAGGCTCATTTCTTGTGCATGTGTGCTTCCACACAGATAGTCCCGCAGCGATATTCATTCTTACCAACGATGTGTACTTTTAGTTTCATTGTTCTGTGAAGCATGTGATTTTGCACTTTTAGTTGCAGATTTCATAAATGAGAAGGAGCTGGATGCGCATTGGTAATTCCAGCGAGGCATTTCTGCTGATATCTACGACGAGTTAAAAGAGTAAAAAAGTTTGTTGGAGGTTTGCTGCTGAAGCTAAACATTGTTCATCACCTGTGATGGCATATGGTGAGTTAGAGAAACAAGGGTCACAGTTTCAACCTTTATTTATACAGGTTAATCCCACTGAGCCTCAGGGACTCATTTACAAGAGAGACCTGATTTTAACAAAAAATGATGACAACAGTGAACAATAGATAATCATAAAGGACGCGTACAAATTGAGAATAACAAGTGAAAATAAAATTGTATTAAAAATGTAACAACAAAACAGCTACGGTACATTGTGAGGCGGTGTAGAAAACTAGAAACAGGAAACCTGTGTACAAGACAACGGTTGCTTCGTTTTTAACATGTAACATTGTTTATTGTGCTGTCCTTGTTCAAATAAACTTGAATGAATGAATGAATGAATGAATGAACATGTCTGCGTTGGTTTTTCCCATGAACTTAGCAGATGTTTGAAGCCACTTAGAGAGGTCAAGGTCAAGAGCTTCAGATGTTTTTGCAAGATATTCCAGGAAACAGGAGCAGAGTAGGAGAAGGCCCTTTTCAGTCCTCAGGGAACACTGCCGGTAATAATGTCCTGAGAGCGCACACTGTAGCTACACTCACACAGAGACATGTAGGAGGAGATGTATGAAGGCAGACCAAGAAGTGATTTAAAGATGAAAATGTACCAGTGGAAGAGTCTGTGTGAAGTTAATGATGTCCAGTTAACCAGTGAATACAGGGTGCAGTGGTGGTACGATAATCACAGCCAGTTATGAATCTTAGTGCACCATGATAGACAGCATCCAACATCTGCAGGGTGCTTGTAGGAGCATTCATGTAGAGAATGTCACCGTAATCAATGGAGGGAAGGAAAGTCACAGATACAAGGTGTTTCATTCAGTTAGACATGATCTGTTTCTGAAAAAGAAACCCAGTTTAACTTTCAGTTTCTTTACCAAGTTTCCACGTGGCACTTGCAAGAGAGATGCGAGATGATACCCAAATGTTTATAGGAATCGACAAACTCAATAGGGACACCACTTGAGGATAAAATCGGAGGAAGAACCGCTGGGACAGACTTGTTTGAAAAAAGCATCCCTTTGGTTTTGTCAGCGTTTAGGACAAGTTTGAGACCGAGCAAGTCTGACTGGATTATGTCAAAGGCGGATTTCAAAAGCTGGAAGTCCTTAGCAACTGTTTTAGCTAGACAATAAACAACTGTGTCATCAGCATAGAAATGTAAGGATGCATCAGGGATGCTGTGACCTACATTACCTATGTACTGTAGATTGTAAAGAGGGTGGGTCCTAAAGCTGAGCCTTGTGGTACACCATTGTTGACTGTTAAACAACTGGAGGAAATACCATTAGAGGGCACCAACTAGCCATCGAATATCTGAACCCCTAATAGTGACAAAATATTGGAAAAATAATTTTTAGACATAATCTAATAACTTCTAATGATAGAAAAACGAACGTTCAAGTAATTGGAATGAGCACCACACAAGCTTTAAAAGAGCTAACTCTTGTTTTCACATGATCAGACTCACATATTTAATCAAGCTCTCTGCCATAGTCTCTCACATCCGAGTCTCTCGTCCTTGTGTGTCTGTTTAAGAACGGGCAGTGAGAGAGGTTATAACCTCAAACTACCTGAACATGTCACCAACTTGACTCCACAGCCTCCATTCTTGCCTGCAGATGGTTTTTCCTGATTTATCTGCACACCCCACGCCTGCAGGTGGATGGCTCGCTTCTTCTCACTGCAGTTGTCATTCAGCATATCAGCCCGCTGAGCACTTCTAAGTGCCACTTCTCCCTCAGTGCCTTGTCTTCGTGTGTTTTCCTGTGAGGCTGATCAGCTGACAGGTTCAGCTGCAGGGAGGGGGCTCGTCATCATGCAGCTGCTTTTAATGTTTCAGCGGTTTCATTTGTGAATCTGAGACGTTAAACATTGGTGACTTTGCAGCATCGGTGCTTCTTGCTGGCTGCAGTTGTTCATGTTAATTCAGCAGCTGAGTTTTTTATTCACTGTGCATGAGCAGAGAAAAGCCAGAGGCCACTTTCCTACGAGCAGAAACAATCACACAGCTGCATTTGAAGCGCTCGTGTTACACAGAAAAAAACAAATGCTTAAAAAAAATACCCCCCCCCCCCAACTATTTTTACAAGCACAATTGTCCTCTCGTATAAACCTCACACAGCTTTTCCAAACAAAACAACACAAAAGTTATTTTGAGGCTTTTATATTTGCAGATAATCTGGATGATCTGTTTGGTTTAATGTCAGTGTGTGAAAAACATTTGGTTTTTGTGTTCATGTCAGTATCTGTGGATTGGGGGGGGGGGGTGCAATTAGGTTTGTTCACTTTTTGGTTAATATATTGAAAATGTATATTTACTTGAAACAGTCCCACGTTTGAAGTCTGTTACTTGTACAGGTAGTCCTCGACGTACAACTGAGAGCTGTTCCTACGCGGCGTCGTAAACCGAATTTCAACGTAAGTCGGAACATACGTACATACTGCACCTTATACGTACAGTACTGTATTTTACCAAGCACTTAGTCTATCCTAACACAGTACCCTACATAATTATCAAAAAACACATACATTTGGGAGCCATAATGAAGTGAAAAAAAGAGTTAATTTCCTACTGGGATGCTGGTGAAGCCTTTCCTCCGTCCCTCCTCCGTATTCTCTATTGCGTTTACGACGTAAAACCGCAGTCCAGCTCGGTCCATTTGCTGTATTCCGTTCCGTTTACGATGTAAAACAGGGTTAACAGTACATGTCAACTCTATGTCAAAATAATGACATAATATCTCATTATAATGAGATGGTATCTCATTATAATGAGATACTATCTCATTATAATGAGATAGTATCTCATTATAATGAGATAGTATCTCATTATAATGAGATAGTATCTCATTATAATGAGATACTATCTCATTATAATGATATACTATGTCATTAATTTGAGATACTATCTCATTATAATGAGATACTATCTCATTATTTTGGGATAATTTTTGCTTTTTTAAAAATAGAGTGGCGGAAATGGGCTTCCATACATGTTAGGTAAGATTCACTGTTCCACTGTTTCCACGTCACCTCCGCCCCCCCACACACATTGTTGGGTGCTTTATGCTGTGATCAGTCCAAAAATGTGGAACAACAGCCTTGCTTGAGCTTGACTGAGGCTCTGTGATGGACCGAAGACCTGTCCTAGTGGGACCCCGTCTCACCGCAGAACAGGAACAAGCAGAGGTATAGAGAGAGAGGACAATTTTCATTGTATTGACATGGATTTATTGTTTACCTGACCTGGAACCACAGATAGACGTTATCCAGTGGCTAAATCTGGTAAAAATAAAAATAAACTGCTGTATTTCCTTTTGAGATTAACGTTTTTTTCATCATCCCTGACAAATAAACACACATTCACCCAGTTATTTCTCTGCCTGATTTATCCTGCTCATCTTTGCCCTTTGACCTCGATGAATGGAACAAGTCCTAACAAAGCAGACTTTAAAGCGAGGTCTGTAAACTCAACATTTCTTTCTGAAAAGAACAATTTAATGTGAGCGGGACGAATGAGGTGAAACAGCATCAAACGCTGAAAACAACGATTAAAAAAAACATTGCTCGTCTTTTTTCCTTAAAAAAAAAAAATTCACGCTATCGTATTTACGATCACTGAACCATTCACAGGTTCTTCCTGTTAATATCTTTTAAAAAATCTGTCGTTTTCACGAGACGTGCGCTCTTAATCCTGCATAATTCTTAATAAAACTAAAGACGCTGAGCTGCTGTTTTAGCATTTCAGAAAATGAAGTGGAATGAAAAGCCTCTTATGGCGTTGGCAACGTTTCATCCCCTGATTTCACTTTCCAGGTTAAATAGCAGCGTTATGCCACTTCAGCTAATGTACATTTCATGATGTGTTGTATAATTATCCATAATCTGTGATCCAGTAAGCTCAGCACGCAGAGTGATTAGCTCCTGATTTGGGTTCAGAATTGTGTGAACGTTTGTCTTTATGCGCCAACACAAATGTTTATTATGTGGAGGTTAAAGTTCACATCAAGGTGAAACGTTCACATCCATTAACATCTGCCTCCTTGTCCATCAAACGATGAAGCTTCAGAGTTCTGCCTCCAAACCTCACAAACTAATGATCATCCACGAGGGGAGCTCCTCTAAATGGCTCCACTCAACCCTTTGTCGTTTATGTTTGCAGAACATTTCTCGTCTTCTTCAGCGAGATGATAAAGTATTGCCTCCTTCTTCTCCCCTCCATCACAAAACCAAACAACAAACACCGACATTTTAAATGCTTCACTGACCCGAATG
>JBBPBX010098071.1:0-12749 GCA_038048925.1 Garcialebias charrua
CAGCTGGACACAGAGTTAGCGTCCAGTTCACCTCTGACCCGGAAGATGTCAAGATTCTATAGGTAGTCAACAGACTTAATGAAAAGTAACTAAAATACATAAAACTAACGACTCACCGTCGAGTGTTCGACACAAAACACACAATAAAATCCTCCGGCCGCGTTAATTTGGCTTGAAACAGCGGGGTTCTCTGCGGATTTATCCAAGAAACCCAGCACAAGCAGCTAGCCACAGAATTAGCCCCTGAGTTCACCTCTGACCCGGAAGATGTCAAGATGGAATAGTCCATTTTTAGTAGGGGAATACAGAAATCGACCGGTTTTTGTATTGTGTTTTTAAGATCGTTTTCATCGTAACTATAATTATTTTTATGTTAAATGTACATTAACAAGCATTAGCAATGTTAGTGATGTAGGTGACTGGCCGGGGCGCGGCGGGGCCGGACCCCTGCAGATTTGGGACCCCAAGCAACGGCATCATTTGCTACATGGTAGATCCGTGTCTGTTCTCCCTCTGCTCCCCCTCCAACCCTCCCTCCTCTCTGCTCTTTAC
Source organism: Garcialebias charrua (assembly GCA_038048925.1). Taxonomy (NCBI): domain Eukaryota; kingdom Metazoa; phylum Chordata; class Actinopteri; order Cyprinodontiformes; family Rivulidae; genus Garcialebias; species Garcialebias charrua. Next base: position 553 of record JBBPBX010098071.1, read on the forward strand.
GGTGAGGGAGGAGAAAAAGGCAAAACAAGCAGTTACGGAGCCAGCATAAGAGCCTGTAATAAGTTTATTCGTTTTTACTGATAGATAATTAGTTATTAGCGGTACTGCATTTTAAATAAAAATAGCACAAATCCGCTTATGAATTATAAAAGTTAGTCAAACCACAAAAACGCTGACAAAAAGTTTAGGTCCACTGTAAGCGGATTAGTGCTTTAGCGGTCCCTGGTGTTCATATGCCCACCTTTGGTTATAAAACATATACAGGTAGTCCTTGACTTACGACGTTTCACGGTTATGTCACGCATCTCCCATAATTTTTTTTATTTATTTTATTTTGAAAGCCGAGTTCCGAGTTCCTTCCGGTTTTGACAGCAGTAGCTTGACGGCAGAGGGCCGGACCTGCAGACCTTGGACCGGCAGACCGACGAGGAGGGACGAGCTAACATGCTAATAGACTTTACTGTAAAGCTGTGGACCGCGCGAAGCAATGGAAAACTACAAGCAGCTGCAGCGCTTGGAGGAACAACAAGCTAACATGCTAACAGGCGGAAGAAGGCTTCACCAGCTCCCAGTAGGTTATTAACTCTTTTTTCACTTCATTATGGCTCCAAATGTGTAGAGCTAACATGCTAACAGGCCTTACTGTAAACAGTCTGGACTGCGCGAACTACAGGCAGCCTCAGATGTTGGAGGGACACCGAGCTAACATGCTAACAGGCGGAGGAAGGCTTCACCAACTCCCAATAGGTTATTAACTCTTTTTTCCTTCATTATGGCTCCAAATGTATGTGTTTTTTGATAATTATGTAAGGTACTGTGTTAGGATAGGCTAAGTGCATGGTAACATACAGAATTGTACATATAAGGTGCAGTTTGGACGTATTTTCCGACTTACGTCGAAATTCGACTTGCAACATCACGTAGGAACGGAACTCGTTCGTAAGTCGGGGACTACCTGTAGTGTGAACTTCAACTACTCCTAAAGCAAGAAGACGAAGGTTTGTGATGCTTTTATTTTGAAAATTCAATGGCTAAACCTGTTACAGCACTCTCTGTCTATGGAGACTTGTCTTTTTACATCTGTGTGTTTCCAGCCACTCCAGTATTTGTCACAGTTCGTGTCTGGTCCTCGGTCTTGCCACGCCCACTCACACCTGCTCCCCTTCTCATTAAACTCGGCTGTTTTCCAGCTCCTCGTTCAGCCTCGGTCCATGTCATACTTCTGTTTGTCAGGCGAGCAGGAAGCAGTTCACATGCCACATACTAAAATACCGCTAAGCATTATGGGAAAGACAACACCGTCCACTCCCGTATATTCACTGATAAAATCTTGGAGCTATTGGAAAAGAGTTTTAATAAAAAAGTTTTTTGTGTGGAGACTTTTTTATTTTTACATTTTTATTTATTTAAAGTTTTTATTCATTTTACATATTAATAATAATAAAAAAACATAAAAGATCATGGAAAAAACATTTCATAAATTTGTGAAATAATTAAATTTAATTTAATTTAACATTGATCTGGGAAATAAAACGGATTCAAATAACATCAGTACATTTATAAATTCAATGTATAGTTTAAATATGTATCAGTTGATCAAAGCCAACAAGAATTACAACTCATGGTGCCACAATCAAAAATGAAACTTAAAAACAGTGGGGCAGTCAACCACCCCTGCGCATTAGGTTTAGTTTTAGAGATAATTATGTTTATAGTTTTTTTTAATAGGTTTAGAGATTATATTCTTTGCTTTTTGTTTGTGAAACAAGGTCAGAGGAAGCTGTTTCTAGTTCGGTCGATTGAACCTGTTGTTACACATATTCTGTGACCTGCAACAGTGCATGCAACAACATATGGTCACAAGGGGAGTGGACTGTGTTGTCTTTCCCATAATGCTTAGCGGTATTTTAGTGTTACAGGCCGCACCATGAGTGAGATGGAAGTCTGTGATATAGACCTGCCTCTTGTGTGCTGTTAAAGTTTGGGTGTTTCCTGTTGTGATGATCAGAGTGTCTTTATTGGGTTTAACTCACACAATGTTAAGACGGGAGTCACAGAATATGTTGTAACACATGTGCTCTCTGTACGTGCATCATGGATTGGAAATATCGGCAGGTTGGATCGGAAAATCCAATATGTAAATTATGCTGTTTCGGATATCGATACTGGATCGGATCGGCTCCATCCCTAATTATTTTATTTTATTTTTTAGTTCTGGGACTGGTATTTTGAAAGTTTCCCTTCCCCAAATTGTTAAGGGGTGAGGGTGGGGGAGTGTATGCAGATGAGCCCCGTTTGGCTGGACTCCAGTAGTAAGAGGTTCTGGCTGTCTGATTGTATATTCTGCCACCTGTTGTGTGAGCAAATTCAAACCAGATGTCTGCATCACTGCCTCGTTACACCATCACTGCTGGTCCTGCCCTGCTTGTGGCAGACATGCTTTGAAGTCCTGAGTCTCTGTGGTCAGACTCTTCTTCCACTGACAGAGCTACACGTGCTGGCGACCATGAGAGGGAGCGAACGGCCTCAATCAGAATCCGACTGCTTTGTGCTCGTCCTCCATGGCAACTAGGGGTGCAAATCTCTCAGTGTCTGGAGAATCAATTCGATTCCGATTTTTGGTGTCACGGTTTGATTCAAAATCGATTTTTCGATTCAGAAACGATTTTTGATACAGAAACGACTTTTCTATTAAAATGGTCATAAATTTAGTTTCAGTTATGTAACTGACCAGCTGAAAAGAATAAACAACAATGTAAACAAATGGAACATTTATTTAAAACAATAATTTTAAACTGAGAATATTAAACAACAATGTAAACAAATAGAACATTTATTTAAAACAATAATTTTAAACTGAGAATATTAAACAACAATGTAAACAAATAGAACATTTATTTAAAACAATAATTTTAAACTGAGAATATTAAACAACAATGTAAACAAATAGAACATTTATTTAAAACAATAATTTTAAACTGAGAATATTAAACAACAATGTAAACAAATAGAACATTTATTTAAAACAATAATTTTAAACTGAGAATATTAAACAACAATGTAAACAAATAGAACATTTATTTAAAACAATAATTTTAAACTGAGAATATTAAACAACAATGTAAACAAATAGAACATTCATTTAAAACAATAATTTTAAACTGAGAATATTAATCAACAATGTAAACAAATAGAACATTTATTTAAAACAATAATTTTAGGTTACCATACCATACCAACTTTATTTCTAGAGCACTTTATGCACCCAACAGGACCAAAGTGCTGTACACACAATCACAAAATACAATACAATCATAAAATGGAAGGGACTAAAAACAGTACTAAAATAATAAATTATGAATACAATAAAACAAAGTTAAAACATCTCAGATTGTACCAAAAGCCAAAGAAAAAAGATGGGTTTTAAGAAGAGACTTAAAAACAGCAAGTGAAGAGGCCTGTCTTATGTCTAATGGGAGGTCATTCCAGAGCTTAGGAGCTACCACAGAGAAAGCACGGTCCCCTCTAAGCTTGCGCTTTGTCCTCGGTACCCTCAGAAGCAACTGGTCAGCTGACCTGAGCGAACGAGAGGGTGTGTTCTGTACTGTATCAAATTTTTTGCATCATTTGATATTTATACCAAAAAGAGGAACAAATTACAGTATACAGTAATGCATTAAATTCTGTAACTTAAATGACCAGCATTAGGTTAGCTTAGTTGCCTGGATTTCTCTAAAACAATAAAAGAAAAAGAAAAATCAAGGAACAAATAATTCATCCATCCATCATCTTTACCCACTTCTTCCTTTAAGAGTCACGGGGGTCACTGATGTCCATGTCCAGCCATCACTGTGCGAGAGGCGGGGGACACCTGGACAGGTCTCCAGTCCATCATAGACAAATAATTATATATATATATATATATATATATATATATATATATATATACCGTATTTTCCGGTGTATAGGTCGCACCTTTTTATGTTTTTTTTCAAGGCCTGCGACCTATACTCAGGTGCGACCTATATATGGCTTGTTATCACTTTCGGCGAAACAAATTTTTAAATCCAGCTCATTTCACAATTACGTTCATTTATTAAGGAAAAGTTCAGCTCAGACATATATTTGCTATAATTTTTATCAAACAAATAATTGTTTTTAAGTGTTAATCTTCTTAAAAGCCTTGCTGTGTGCTCCTGTGGCAGACATTTGCAGCAGAGCTAAACGTAGGTGCGACCTATACACCGGTGCAACCTATACACCAGAAAATACTGTATATATGTACAGTATATATGTATGTATGTATGTAAACAGACTTCAGCCTACCATAGTGCATTAACTCAAAATAAAATACAGTAGAGACTTCAGTTTTTTTTAACATATTGATACATATTTAGTTTTTAAATTTTTGGGGGGGGCTTTTAGAATCAATTCTCAATCGCCAGGATTAAGAATCTAGATTCTTTTAAAAAATCTATTTTTTTTCCTGCACCCCAAAAACATCTAAACACGTTTGTGGCACAAGATGCTCCTAACACGAGAAACATACTTGCGAGCTCCAGTACCTTCTGCAGAGCAGTGCTGACGCATCCCTGCGTGAGTTAATAAAACTCAGCACCGTGTTCCTGTTTCTTGGCAACGGATTGTTTCGGAAACACCAACCAACTTTCTTCAGGGGACAGCGCTCGTGCTGTTCCAGTCGCAGACTGTTTGGACATTGTTTTGTGCTCCGGATCAGACGGATACACGCGTCAGTCTGGTTTAATGATCGTTTTGTTCGTCAGTGCTTGCTGTTATTTGTCCTAAACACAGTTGTTTACAGTAAAAGCATCAGTCAGTTGAATCATGAGTGTAACGGCTGGCTTTTTCTGTTTTTGTATTAAAGTTTTTCATCTGCGTTGTACGAACTGAACCATGAAATTAATGATAAAGTACAAATAGAAACAAAAGGTCTAGTATTGAAGGAATTAATCAAAGTCAAAGTCAGCTTTATTGTCAGAACTGCAATATGTACAGTACAGGACATACACAGAATTGAAATTGCGTTTCTCTCAGTCCCTCAGTGCAACAGTAACTATTTAAACATTGAAACACTGAAACATATAATAATAGACATAAGCATAAAATAGTAAAGCTGTAACACTGTCCTGAGTTTTTGCATAGTGGTACAAGAGTATGAAAATTTACACCAACTCTAAAACTAAAACACTAAACATTTAATGAACATAATACTGTCCTGAGTTTTTGCATACTAGTATAGAAAAAGTATAAAAAGTATAACTATAAAATAAACTAAAGGTTCTAGCATTGACATTTGCAAAGTGGCAAAGCAGCATATGAGTTAATGTACACAGTATATGTATGAGGTAGTAGTTGATGTTGTTATAGAGGCAAAAAGTGGCATATGCAGTAAGGCTGGCATCCTTAAATAAGGCTGGTCATTAATATTATTTTTCCTCTTTCGGCTGCTCTCCCTTCAGGCGTTGCCACAGCGAGTCCTCCTCCACCTCACTCTGTCCTCCATGTCCTCTGTCCTCACTCCAACTACCTCCATGTCCTCTCTAACTGCATCCATATGTCTCCTTTTTGTCTTTATCCTGGCAGCTGCATTTCTAACATCCTTCTACCAATATACCCACTGTCCCTCCTCTGGACATGTCCAAACCATCTCAGTCTGGTCTCTCTGTAACTTTATCTCCCAGTTGTTCAACATGTGCTGTACCTCTGATGATCTCATTCCTGATCTTATCCATCCTTGTCACTCCTAAGGAGAACCTCAGCATCTTCATTTCTGCTACTTCCAGTTCTGTCTCTTGTCTTTTTGTCCATGTCTCTGTCTCCAGACCATACAACATAGCTGGTCTCACCACTGTCTTGTAAACTTTTCCTTTGACCTTTGCTGACACCTTTTTGTCACAAATCACTCCTGAAACTTTTCTCCATCCACTCCATCCTGCCTGGACTCTCTTCTTCACCTCTTTACCACACTCCATGTTTTCCTGGACAGTGGACCCCAAGTCCTTGAAGTCCTGCACCTTTGTGACCTCTGCTCCTTGTAGCCTCACTGTTCCATGTTCCATGTATGGCTGACTTTCAGTTCTACTTTCTTCTTCTCCCTCTGTCTCCTGGCACATCTCCCTCCTCATTGTCTTCGACTAACAGTAGCACGATGTCCGCCGGCACCGTGTTTGTCAACAGCACCGGCGGCAGACACTGTTAAGCCGGACCTCGATCGATCTGATATGGCGTCGCTTGGATGAACTCGCATGTTTGTTTTGACGAAGGCGTTTTACGTAGGTCGCCCTTCCTGGCACAACCCTCGTCATTCCCCCGAGCTTTGGACCGGCACAACGATGCACTGGCTTGTGGCTCACCAGTGGCTGTTTTTGAAGGAATGCATATTGCCCGCTGCATTTATGCCAAGGATTTAAACAAAAGTGTTTTGCTCTATCTGTTAGTGCTTAAGCAAATGTTAGAGATGACTTTCAGCTAATACCACACCTAAATACACCCCAATAAGTGTTCAACCAACTGGGGAGCGCAGAGGTTAGAGAACCGGTTCAACTTTTCAACTTTTGAGTTTGCTAAGGCTTCTTAACTGTGGCGGCCATCTTGTAATTAGCTGTAAATGCACATCCAGTGTTTACTTTCTCAAAGTTTCCTTACGTCCAGTGCTTCATGATGTATTTTGCTAACATTCAGACATTATCTCCACTTTTTTAATTTTTTTATTTAGTTTATTGACACAGAAAAATAATCAAAATACACAATACATACTACATAACTGCAAGATAACAGTGCAGGAATCAGGTCTCCAAAAAGCTATTTAAAGCTTATAGACGGAGCCTGTGTACATATTACATACAATTTGTAACCTATTAAAATAACAGCACAATAAAACATCAGTCCTCATAGAAATTCCATATAAAACAGATTATGTTACCTGTGATAAACAGTTCCAGGTCCTACAAGTGATCTCAAGTATATAAACAGAGCAATTTGGTTTTTAACTGTTTTCAAATCTTTTAAACTCTCGTCAAGCTCGTTCCAAATCTGTGGGCCCCCTCCCAGAAAAGGTTTGACTCGTTATTTTAAGTCTTCTAAATTTAGTGTAGATAAGATGTTTTTTCCTGGTTTCATAATTATGTTGTGGACCACTGATTGGAACGAGCTCTGTTAATCTATTATTAGTTTTATTTACAATATGAAACATCAAACAGGCGTTCTGAAACGCATTTAATTTTGTTAGCCGGAGAAGAGCAAAACGATGGAATAGATGGGATGTGGGGGCGTTATACTCAGACCATGATACAGCTCTTATTATCTTCTTTTGAAGACTTTCAAGTTTCTTAAGATAACTAGGGTAAGTATTGCACCAAATAACGTTACAGTATGTAAAGTGTGGCTCAGTGAGAGTTTTATAGATTGTTAAGCGTGTGGATAGAGGCAAATAATATCGTAATTTTTTCATAGCAGCAAGTGACTACACGTTTAAATAGTTATTATACTTTAATTTAAACCTGTGAGCATTAAGTGTACAGTAACTAAGACACAATGTCCTCTCCCTCTTTCCAGCAGCAGATTATTTGACAGTCAACTCTAAAGCTGGTGCATAGTTTCCACTTTTACACTGACGCGCTTTTATTGTGGTGAGCAAAGCAACATTGAGGCTTGCACTGGGGCATCATTGCTTCACTCGGCTAATCTCGCCTCCATTAGCTTTAATTAGTTTGTTTGCCTCATAGAAACTCAGACTCATGAGATTTATTGTTTTCAGGGGAAATTAGACTTGATCATGCTAAACGTCCCTGACCTGCTGCCGTTTGTCGAGGAGGATTTTTATTTTATTTTATTTAATTTTATTCATTTCAAATTTAAAATACAAAAGAAACAATTCCAAATCAAATGGAGAAAGAAAGAAAAAAGATTTAAAATGAAAGGAAGCAGAAGAAGAATAAAAATGGACTTCTGTGCTCGTCATGGATTGTCCATAACGAACACCATGTTCAGGCATAAGGGTGTACATATGTGCTCTTGGCACCAGGACACCCTAGGTCGCAGTTCGATGATCGACTTTGTTGTCGTCTCATCTGATCTGCGGCCGCATGTCCTGGACACTCGGGTGAAGAGAGGGGCGGAGCTGTCCACTGACCACTACCTGGTGGTGAGTTGGCTCCGATGGTGGGGGAGGATGCCGGTCAGACCTGGCAGACCCAAACGTATTGTGAGGGTCTGTTGGGAACGTAAGACGGAGCTTTAACTCCCACCTCCGGGAGAGCTTTGAACACGTTCCGAGGGAGGCGGGGGACATTGAGTCCGAGTGGGCCATGTTCCGCGCCTCTATTGTCGAGGCAGCTTATCAGAGTTGTGGCCGCAAGGTTGTTGGTGCCTGTCGTGGTGGCAACCCTCGAACCCGGTGGTGGACACCGGCGGTGAGGGATGCTGTCATGCTGAAGAAGGAGTCCTATTGGGCCTTTTTGGCCTGTGGGACCCCGGAAGCAGCAGATAGGTACCGACAGTCCAAGCGGCATGCGGCTCGGGTGGTTGCTGAGGCAAAAACTCGGGCGTGGGAGGAGTTCGGAGAGGCCATGGAGAATGACTTCCGTACGGCTTCGAGGCGATTCTGGTCCACCATCCGGCGTCTCAGGGGGGGAAAGCGGTACGCGACCAACACCATTTATGGTGGGGATGGCGTGCTGTTGACCTCAACTCGGGATGTTGTGAGTCGGTGGGCGGAATACTTCGAAGACCTCCTCAATCCTACTGGCACGTCTTCCACTGAGGAAGCGGAGCCTGGGGACTTTGGGTCGGGCTCTCCAATCTCTGGTGCTGAGGTCACCGAGGTGGTTAAAAAGCTCCGCGGTGGCAGGGCTCCAGGGGTGGATGAGATTCGCCCGGAGTTCCTTAGGGCTCTGGATGTTGTGGGGTTGTGTTGGCTTACGCGACTCTGCAATATCGCGTGGACATCGGGGGCAGTTCCCTTGGATTGGCAGACTGGGGTGGTGGTTCCCCTATTCAAAAAGGGGGACCGTAGGGTGTGTTCCAACTATAGGGGGATCACACTCTTAAGCCTCCCTGGTAAGGTCTATTCAGGGGTTCTGGAGAGGAGGGTCCGTCGGATAGTCGAACCTCGGATTCAGGAGGAGCAGTGTGGTTTTCGTCCTGGTCGTGGAACACTAGACCAGCTCTACACCCTCAGCAGGGTCCTGGAGGGTGCGTGGGAGTTTGCCCAACCAGTTTACATGTGCTTTGTGGACTTGGAAAAGGCATTCGACCGCGTCCCTCGGGGGGTTCTGTGGGGGGTACTCCGGGAGTATGGGGTACCAGGCCCATTGATATGGGCTGTTAGGTCCCTGTACGACCGGTGTCAGAGCTTGGTCCGCATTGCCGGCAGTAAGTCAGGCTCGTTTCCAGTGAGAGTTGGACTCCGCCAAGGTTGCCCTTTGTCACCGATTCTGTTCATAACTTTTATGGACAGAATTTCTAGGCGCAGCCAAGGTGTTGAGAGGATCCGTTTTGGTGGCCTTAGAATCGCTTCTCTGTTTTTTGCAGATGATGTGGTCCTATTGGCTTCATCAGATCGTGATCTACAGCTTTCACTGGAGCGGTTTGCAGCTGAATGTGATGCGGCCGGGATGAGGATCAGTTCCTCCAAATCCGAGGCCATGGTCTTGAGCCGGAAAAGGGTAGCATGCCCTCTCCAGGTCGGGGAGGAGGTCCTGCCCCAAGTGGAGGAGTTTAAGTATCTCGGGGTCTTGTTCACGAATGAGGGAAAACTGGAGCGTGAGATCGATAGGCGGATAGGTGCAGCGTCCGCAGTGAAGCGGGCGCTGTACCGGTCTGTCGTGGTGAAGAGAGAGCTGAGTCAAAAGGCAAAGCTCTCAATTTACCGATCGATCTACGTTCCCACCCTCATCTATGGTCATGAGCTTTGGGTTGTGACCGAAAGAACGAGATCTCGGATACAAGCGGCTGAAATGAGTTTTCTCCGCAGGGTGTCTGGACTCTCCCTTAGAGATAGGGTGAGAAGCTCAGTCATCCGGGAGGGACTCGGAGTAGAGCCGCTGCTTCTCCACATCGAGAGGAGCCAGTTGAGGTGGCTCGGGCATCTGGTTAGGATGCCTCCTGGACGCCTCCCTGGTGAGGTGTTCCGGGCATGTCCCACCGGGAGGAGACCCAGAGGAAGACCCAGGACGCGCTGGAGGGACTATGTTTCTCGGCTGGCCTGGGAACGCCTTGGGATTCCCCCAGAGGAGCTGCTCCAAGTGGCTGGGGAGAGGGAAGTCTGGGCCTCCCTACTTAGGCTGCTACCCCCGCGACCCGACCCCGGATAAGCGGACGAAAATGGATGGATGGATGGATGATATCTGCCCCTTCTTAAAACAAAAATCTATTCAACAATCAATTCAAACAATGATTATCAATGAACAAAATTAATAACTCATAACAATTGCCGATTTATAGTACATTTGCAATTTTACATTTATATATATCTATTTAAGAATGTATTCTTAATCATTTTCTTAAATATAGACACTGACTTAGCTTTTTTTGACATTATTTTCCAAACCATTCCATAAATCTATTCCATGTATTAAAGTAAACCGACCCTTTAGACTGGTTCTATACTGTGATTTAACAAAAATGTCTGTTCCCTTAAGATTGTAACAACTTTTCCTTTCTACAAAATGCTTTTGAATATTTAGAGTTTGTAATTTTGTGCTTTATGCATTAGTAAAATAAATTATTCCACCAAATCATAAAACTTCAATAGTTTCAATTTACAGAATAGTATGCTTGTTGGATGATAATAATGCATTCTTGTTATAATTCTTATAGGGATGATGATCCCTCTGTGTTTGTGTTGCGTTCAAGTGGCGGGTCACTGCTTCCAGCTGATTTATAGGATTTATTTGTGATGATTTCTTTCTGTGTTTTACTGTCAATTGTGATTTGTTAATCTGTGAGTAGATGGTTCATTTCTAATCTGATATTAAGTTTGCAGTTATTTGACCACTACAGTACTCGTCAGTAACTCTGTGGTTAGTGTTAGCCGGATGTGTTAGTTTGTGCAGGTGACCCAAATGTCTTTTATAAAGTGTAGAAACTGTTAATCTGACGGTCATGACCAGATTAAAAAGAGTGTGTCCAGATGTTTGAAAAATGTATAAAAGTATAATGTATAAAACTGAGTTATTTCAGAGTAAAAATAAAGTCTGAACCTTTCTTAAACATCCAACCAACCATCCATTATCTTTACCTGTTTCTTCCCTTTTGGGTCACGGGGTCTGACATCTGCTGGTGAACAGTGAGGCTACAAGGATCAGAGGTCACAAAGGTGCAGGACTTCAAGGACTTGGGGCCCACACTGTCCAGGAAAATGGGGAATGTGGTAAAGAAGAAGAAGAGAGTCCAGGCAGGATGGAGTGGATGGAGAAAAGTTTTCAGGAGTGATTTGTGACAAAAAGGTGTCAGCAAAGGTCAAAGGAAAAGTTTACAAGACAGTGGTGAGACCAGCTATGTTGTATGGTCTGGAGACAGAGACATGGACAAAAAGACAGGAGAAAGAACTGGAAGTGGCAGAAATGAAGATGTTGAGGTTCTCCTTAGGAGTGACAAGGATGGATAAGATCAGGAATGAGATCATCAGAGGTACAGCACATGTTGAACAACTGGGAGATAAAGTTAGGGAGGCCAGACTGAGATGGTTTGGACATGTCCAGAGGAGGGACAGTGGGTATCCTCCCACAGACCAAAAAACATGCATGTTAGGCTGATTGGTGACTCTAAATTGACCCTAGGTGTGAGTGAGAGAGTGGATGGTTGTTTGGTGTGAGTGAGACAGGTCCCTCTTGTAAATGAGTCCCCGTGACTCAACAAGGCTAGCCTGTATAAATTAAGGTTGAATGAATGAATGAATATTGGTAGAAGGATGTTAGAAATGCAGCTGCCAGGAAAAAGACACAGAGGGAGACCAAAGAGGAGATATATGGATGCAGTTAGAGAGGACATGGAGGTAGTTGGAGTGAGGACAGAGGATGCAGAGGACAGAGTGAGATGGAGGAGGATGACTCGCTGTGGCGACCCCTGAAGAGGGAAAAGCCGAAAGAAGAAGAAGATATATATATACCTATATATACATACATACATACATACATACATACATACATACATACATACATACATACATACATACA
>JBBPBX010098072.1:0-12749 GCA_038048925.1 Garcialebias charrua
TTTGATTCATCGTCTTCCAATGTAAGAGTTAGGGGTTCTATTTTGCCAGCAGTCGCATGCCAAAGTGTCCCTGGGTAAGACACTGAAGCCCTCATTGCCTCAGATGTGTGGCCCATCGGTGTATGAATGTGATAAAGCACTGACTAGTCTCTACATATTCAGATTAGCTTTGTAGAGATACTGTATAGTAAAGTGTTGTATGAATGGGTAAATGAGGGCACAGATTGTAGTGTAAAGTGCATTGAGTATCTTTATGAAATAGAAAGGCTCTATATAAGTACAGTCCATTTACCATTTACATTTCTAATACTGCATGTATTACAACAGTACACATTGCGTTGCTATTATACAGACAGAGACACAAATATTAGATACTACTAACTTTTATTCCAAATAAACAATTTTACATTGATTGCTTGAAATGTGTACTGTATATAGTTGTTCAGAAGCAAGATGATAAGTGGCTATCAGGCTAATCAAGTGAAAAGACTAGTAACCACTGACAGTAACTTTGTTTTTGACATCCACGTATTATTCTTTTCCAAATTAATTTAGCTTGCTTGGGTCAGGCATGCCCCAAAGGCACTGGCCACACATCACCATGCAGGGTATCCCTTGACCATTTTCTTTCCCAAAATGCATTGGTTAAATTGGTTGATGGCTAATCAACATTTAGCTCTGAGTGTGTTATTACACAGCAATTGATGGATTGCACAATTAAATCCTGTGTCACTTGGCTTAATGGCTATGTAATTCTAATGAGATTTCATTTAAATAGTGACCAGTGAGTACACGGATAACTCAGAGTGAGATGGAGAAGGAAGCATCGGTATGCTAAAGATGAAAAAAAATAATAATAATAAGAATAATAATAAGAATAATAATAATAAAATAATAATTAACAGAATCAAACAGGCATCATACAGATTGGAGTGAGTTAAAATTGGGGGCAGCTGTGGCCGAGCGGTTAGAGCAGTTGCCCTGCAATGGGAGAGTTGGGGGTTCAATTCCACCAGCAGCCATATGCTGAAGTGTCCCAGGGCAAGACACTTAACCCCTCACTGCCTATGAAGTGTGTCCCATCATATATGAATGTGATCCAAGCACTGATCTACAGATTCAGATAATCTTTGTATGGATCTAGTAGAGTACTGTATGAATGGGTAAATGAGTGCATAGACTGTAGTCTAAAGCACTTTGAGTATCTTAATAAGATAAGAAGGCACTAGATAAGTCCAGTCCATTTACCATTTAAAACAAACATTTAGGTAGTATAATTAACATGTTGCATAAATTCATGGAACCGGCAACACAAATTTGATGGTTTGGATGCTATTTTCTTCCTTTCGTTATTTATTTTAATTTTATTTTTTTTGTCAGTGGCAGTTTCTAACATGGGCAATATAGGCAGCTGTCCAGGGCAGCATATTGTTAAGTGTGGCACAAGTCCCCGGCCCTGCCTCCGCCCTCCCCCTAAAAACAACAACAACAACAACAAATCATTATTTCATTCAGCCTGTCTAGCCTACAAGTGTAGATTCACTTAGTGAAAGAAAGTTAAGATTTTAAATGACAGTTATACAATTTAATTTGTGCTTTTTAAAGTGCAATAGTGTGCATTGTCATGTTAAAAAAGATTCAGACCTTCTTTGACAGTTGTGCAGATAAATCTGTATCTTGATCAGAGTGTAATTGTTGTAAACAAACTTATCTTAAGTGTTCTTCTATATTTAACAGTAGGCTATTGTCACAACCTGGACCCCCTTCTCCTGTCCACTGCCTCATTTTATCTGGCAATGCAACACTATGATATGTGTGTAAATAAAATGAGTTAGATAACTTGTGTGTGCGTACGTGTGTGTTTGTGTGTGCATGTGTGAGTCAGAGAAAAAGAGAGAGTGTGTTTTGTACAGGTTTCAAAATAAGTCTGATTAGAAAACCCGTCAGCAAACTGTTTTTTGCCCTGCAAAGGTTTGCAGGTCAAGCAGGTCAGTTCCTTTTGAGAATTGTGGACTGGTACTTTTGAAGGATAACAAATAAAAACAAAGTTTCCCTTTCTTTCAAACTGCATTTAACCTCTCAATTTATTTTATTTCAACACTATACCCGCTCCAAATGTTTCGCCAAGACAAAAAAACAACAACAAAAAAAACTGTAGTTTTAAACCAAGATTTAAAGAGGAGGACAATCTAAAATCTTTTGAAACAGTTTATGAATAGAAACCTGGTACAAAATTGTATAGATGCAGGTGCCACAAATAGTTTAGTTGATGAATGGGGATTTAATAAGAGTATTGCCATGGCATAGATATGTTTTTTTTTTCGGATGACATATTTCACCCACTAACATATTCAGTCTTACACATATCGAGACACATGCAAATGAAAACTGTACAAGAATAAAACACAGACCTGACAGTGTCAAACGCTGACAATCAACTACTGCATCTTTTCTACACAATAATGAAAAGTCATTCATTTTCAGGGGCCACTGCCCTATATCTTACACATTAATCTTTTTTTTTTTTCACAGACACATGGCATGCTATACATTTGGAAACAATTGCTTGTAACAGAAGAAACCAGTATATATCTGAGTTTTGGAAGAAAAAATATTTTATAAGATTCCATAGACTATGATGAAAACATTGCAACCTAGATTAGGTTTTAAGGTGCATCCGACTCAAGAACATAATTTCCACATAACTTGCAGGATGAAGATATTAGTGTGAAATGTAAGACCAACAGAAAAAAATAAAGTTGAGGTAAACTTGGAGATATTTCTAAATATATTGTGTTAGCTAAGGAATGCTCCTTTTAACAGTGCGGAAGTCCATGGTCAAACTCTTTCACCCCATTATTCCTCACTAACCATTCTCCTCAGGACTTCACGCTGTCAGTGGTGTCACTTCCAACCCCACACTGTCCTTCTTTGCGTCAAATTAAAGTGATGGAAATGAACTTGAGTAGACACTAATTGCAACTGTCAATCCAATCTAGGTCGGGGCTGAAAAACAGGGGCTCCCTAGCACTTCATCAGTCTTCATTAATATTGAAGGAGTTTGCTAAGGAGCATGGGGCCAAAGTAATCTGCACCAATCTTACAGTGCATCGGAAATTAGGAAGTTGGGGAGGGCAGTGATGGTGCCCAAGGGACAAATCTGCCAGTCAAAAAGAAATGTGAAGAAGATGTCAGAAGACAGGGACAGACTCCCTCAAAATATGTTGTTCTTCAACTTTATATAAAGTGGAAATAAAAAAATAAAAAATACAAACACAACAAAGTTTTGATTGATTACCTGTTAATAATTTAAAAAAAAATGTCAGTTATCGGGATCCTTTTTTATGGTATTTAATCACATTTATTTGTTGTTGTTTTGTTTTATTTTGCAATTGTTTCCTTGGTCCTCACCTGCTACCCTTCTAATAATCATCCTGTCTGCACTCACTTTTGGACTTCTGCCTCCCAGTTTACATTCTTCCATTTCACTTTTTTCTTCTTCTTTTTTTTTCAGACTACTGTTTCTAGAATTCTTGTTTCAACCCCAGCATTTCCAGAGCTCCTGTATTTTGTTTTTTCCTGCCTCTCTTAATTTAGTATTACATGTTGTTTTCCACATTCTCCTCCACATGAATGTCTACAATCTGTATCCTCTTTAGACAATCACCTGACATCAGTAGCAGATTTACAAGTAGCAATTATTTCCAAATGACTGTGCTCATTACACACATACAAATAAATACTAATTGGATCTCAGTTGGAAAGGCATTGTATTTTTAAAGCTTACACCTGACTGGTTTATGTCCTAAAACCAGGTCTTGTGATATGTAGAATCATCAATTTAAGATCAGTTTATTATGCTCACAGATGAATTTTGCAATAATTCATATGCACTGCTTTTAGAAATTGTCCTTGCATTCATGATTTACTAATGCAGTTTATGAATAACAAAGATAATTTCTCCTCGCTAGATGTATTTTTAAAGTGCTCTTTAAAATTTAAATATCACAGATACAATATGAGCCCCACAAATACATGCAATAACTAACATTATTGTTACATTGTAAAAGTATTTAATCAGATTACAATGTAATATCAATCCTTTTTTATCCTTTGCATGCATGCTCTTTTGTATTATTATTTAAATAACCTATTAATAATTTAGTGGAGGAACAATGGATTTTTTTTTTTTTAATCTGATTGGCGACACTATAGAAAAACCTTGAAATTCAGTTACATAAGTGGCCATAAATTGGGATGGTTCTGGTATCCATTCAGAAACTCAGGCTGACATTAAGAATATAGCAAAGATAAATGGCTCAGGTGAAATTGCCAGTACACAAGCCTCCTCGTGCTTGTGTTACATGAACATACGATTCCCTAAAGCAAAATGATTGTGCACTCCCCAAACCCCGTTAACTGGTCTCTTCACTAGAAAAGGCCAAGCCAACTGAGACTGAAACTGCAGAAGGAGAATGCTCTTGCTGCTTACAATATTATGTAATACTTTCAACATGCACTAAAATGTATTGAACTAGACACAAAGTAAATGGGTTTGTGTGTAGAAACCAACTTCTGAATTTTCAAGGCACTGGTTTGTTCTTACTGAAGGTACAAGATTTATTTAACCTTTAGTCAGCCATTAGTCTATTCCTGCTCACTGGTGCACATATTGTGGTCTCCATCTGGTGAGCATCACTATGACAGCTGGGAGTTATTTAACAAGTGTAGGGTCAAGCATAAAATGCATCGAAAAGTAACTATGGAACAACATAAAAAAGAAAGACCATAAAAAAAGCCCCATTCATTGTGTCAAACACTAAAGTGGCAGCATTTTTTTAGGGATGTTTAAACGTTTTTGTTTTCTTTTACGATAGCAATTGTATCGCATACAGTAAAAGACTACTAATGCAGATGTAATAATAGTAAAACAAAACAAAGTAAATATCCTGATGCATGCTCAATAATTGTAATAATAATATTTGTAATAATAAATTGTTTAACAAAATGTATATGAAGAAGCGTAATGTGTATTGTATTAGTTAGAAAATTAGAAATAGTTATTCATTTTGTTCTGTTACTGGAAGATTATTATTGTTTGAACTGATTGTTTGAAAAAAAGGGGCAGATATAAAAAGATGTTTTCTTCTTTCTGCTACCTTTCATTTTTTTTTAACATTTTGTATATCATTTATGGGATTGTTTTGTATTGTGTTTTTTGTAAAAAAAACAAAAACAAAAAAAAAACAAATTTAATCAACATAAACATAAACATAATCCAGGTAGGACAGACTTAAAGTTAAATCAGGTCCTCTGGATTGATTTTTCTGGTTGAAACGTTTCGTCTTTTTATCCACAAGTATTTGCCAGTCTGAGGAGCAGCAACAAATATAACACCTTATAACTCATTTTCTCCTCCATGATAATGTGTTATTTATAAGACCAAGTTTGTTGCAGCTCCTCAGACTGACAAAGTCTTTTGGATAAAAGACAAAATGTTTCAACAAGAAGAAACCGTCCAGAGGACCTGTTGTTAGAAAGAAAAAATAAAATAAAATTTAGAACAGCATTTTAGAAATTTTGTATTAATTTTGGTTGTCTTGCACTTGATTGTTGCACTAATGAGAGTTAGTACTGAGTGAAATGTTTCAGTGTCAACACAAATGTGCCGCTATGACTGTTTCCTTACAATACTGCAAAGAGGGGGAAATATGGGGGTGGAAGTGTCAAACTTTATGATCACAACGCTGTTTGTGAGCTCAGTAATAAGTGGAATGATAAAAAAAAGGATTAAAAAAACCAAATTGTAAGCATTTATTTTGCCTTTTACAAAGTATGTTTATGTTTATTAAATTTAGACAATCCCATAAATGATAACGTACAAAATATAAAAAAATGAAACTTAGCAGAAAGAAGAATAAATCTTATTATATATAAGTATCACACAAAGTGTGATGTTAATGTGTGAATGACTGAAAAGTTCCTTTTTGGTATGGATATATAACGTGTGAAGTACATTTAACAAAAGCAAACGCGGTTATGGAAAAGTCACATGTGATTAAAGCTGACTGCCAGACTGTTGGTAACAATGTGCATATGTGAAATGGGGTAAAAACCTCTTTGTTGAAATGCAGTTATTAATCACTGTGCAAGCGTTGATTCATCTGTCGTGGTGGCAGTTTGGAAGATGGACTCTGTTTACTGCCGAAGCTATCTGAGGGGCTTTGGGAGACAGCCATCAATCTCCTGGCTATCTTAAAAAGGAGCCAATGCACAGGCACCAGTTTCAATCACCTCACAATAACAGGTGGTATGTAAAGCTCCTGCACAATAGTTTTTTTTATTATTTTATTTTTATTTCAAGGTTATTTTTTTCTCTCCCTGGGGAAGTGTGTTATTAATGTGTCTTCTCATAATAATAATACCCCCTAAAAATACA
Organism: Garcialebias charrua; assembly: GCA_038048925.1. Classification (NCBI taxonomy): domain Eukaryota; kingdom Metazoa; phylum Chordata; class Actinopteri; order Cyprinodontiformes; family Rivulidae; genus Garcialebias; species Garcialebias charrua. Next base: position 6,440 of record JBBPBX010098072.1, read on the forward strand.
CACTGCACCCTGCCTTTTGGCTCCCTTGCTGTTTGACACCTCATGTTTCTAATTAGCATCTTCAATTAACCCATTTTAATTGTGAACCGTGGAAAGGTGGATGACCTCAGCAAGTCTGTGCCATGGGGAGATATTTTGTAAATTGCTGGTGCTATAATATAGGCATCTAAAGAGAGGATTGTACTAATGGACTTTCAACCTCAACCTTTAAATATGCTCTTTATGTAATGCTAGCTTGTACAGGTGACATTGAAGAAAGGTACAGGGAAACTGCAGCAGAGGTGAGGGTATTGTCTAAATGTGCAAATTAGCTCTGTGTGGCTGAACAACAATAACATATGGTTTTGAAATTAGCCTCCTGTACACATACAAATACACAAATAAATAAATATGCACCCAAACTTACTTTTCAGTCCAAGCGAGTAAGACCCATTGCCCCTGCAGGAGTCCAATAGTTGCAGTTAAACCCTTATTGCTCCCTCTTCCTTAATATAATCTTGGTTAGTTTTACAGGGGTGTGGTTGTAGTGCTTTGCACAATAGAAAACAATGGTCTGTTTTGTTCAGGTGTTCTTTGTTCACACAAATGCGATAAAAAGGAAAACATCTTGTCTTTTATGTAAACAAATCATTCTGCCAATTTGACTTAAAATCACTGCTATAGAGAGGACTTATAAAAACAATCATTGTGTTTGAGGGGGTTGAGGATGCAAGGGGTGGGAGATGGACTGCCGTTTTTGCAAAGTCTCCATAGTCCAGTTCATTCTCACAGCAATATTGGTCCAATAAGGCAGTCAGCACTTTGGTTTGACACCACGGGAGCTCTCATGCCCCCCAGATACACTGAAATCAATTGGAGTTGGATGGTGTTAGCAGTGCAGAGTACCAGCAGCATAGATGGTTGTTGTTGTTAGATGTGTATTTCTGATATAGGTCAGTTGATTTCCTCAAAAAATAAAACAACAACAAAAATACTTTATTTGTCCTAAAGAAATTTCTCAGTGATAGCCTCACAACTTGCTATTACAAAACTGTTACTGCTCTGGCATCAGTAAGTTCAAGACACACAAATGTATGTGTGATATAAGCAGTCTAAAAGTACTGTATACATTAGGTTCAAAAAGTAAAATAGTATTATTCTGACATGCCTAAAATATACCTGTATTTATATTCCCATGCTGTTTTGGTTCATGACTGCACTGTTTGTTTTAACAAATAAAATAATACAATTGTAAATTTATTAATAATACATATTATATCTTTAATAAATGAAAATGTGATTTTATGGGGGAAAATAGTATAACATGATAAAAATATGAAGGTTCTTTGATCTATCAAATTTATTTATTTATTTATTTATTTTAATGATTAATGTTCACTCCAGTTCAAAACAAACAAATTTCAAGTTATTTGGTGTTTGAATAGTCTGTGCTTATTCCAGTGGTGCAAGAATATAATCAGACACACTGAGAAAAAAAAAAGACTGATTACCCCTGATTAGAGCAATGTCCCTCTCTGTTTATTATTTGATCTTTAGACACTGATCCAAGCATTGATTGGTTAAAAATATTCATGAACTTGCCACTTTGTCTATAGGCAAGAAGGTCATTGAGAAAGCAGTGGTGAAAAAGTGTACTTTTTTTTTTTTTTGCTTATTTTTATAAGTGCATGGGTACTCTGTATTTACTCTGAATGGCTTATGTAAACTTACATGTTTAAACTTGGACAAAACTATAAAAAAGTATCCTGCAAGTTAATTCAGACTCTTAGTGAGGACATATGATCTTGCTTAATTTTTATTTATTTTGTTACTTATGATTTGCTCATAATATATCTGTGGATACAAAAATCTAGCAAGACAAAAGTTCAAACTTTTCAACAACCAGTACACATAAATTGTCTATATTTAACATATCAAAACTTTTAGTTTACTTCATTAGTTTACTATTTTCTTACTCTGAGGAAGGTGAGATCCCGACTTCTGTCGATGCTTGTGATCTCAAGGTTGCCCATTACGACTTCACAGTTCTCATAGTATTTCCTCAAGGTGCGATACTGTTGCTCCAGGTCCGACAGCGTGCTTAGCTTGTTCTCTGTACCAGCACATACTGTAAAATATAAGACAAACACAAAAAAAAATGTAAATACATTTTTTTTTTACAACTGCTCTAAACAAATCTGGATTTTGTTAGAAAAGTAGGCTTTTTTAAATAGACCACATGTTTGAAAAAATCACTGAAGTCCAGTATTAGTTTAGCATTACAAAAACTGAAGAAAAAAAAGCCTGATAATGGATCAGATACAACACTGTGTTACACATCTTTCTGTACAAGTGAGTATATAAACAAATTTGGAACACATTTTGGAATCTAAAATTTCAATTTTGTGTAGGAGTAGTGAAAGTGTGTGTGTGTAGAAGTGTAGATGCACTTTTTTGTTTGTTTTTAAAGCAATGCTTATTTAAAATATTTAGTGTGGTATATCCAGTCTATAGTGACTGTGCAAACATGCAAGGCCCCATCCCTCACTCCATCAGACCATGGCATCCAAGAACTCTTTAATAACTAACTTGGTTGCTCACTTGATGTGCAATTAAACAGAATCATCTCCACACCGACATCTTACACACACATGACAACACAAACCATCTGTCCAGTCAGCTGGTGTTACCTAACCCTGCATAAAAGCACACACACTTGTCATTCGCTGCATGGAAAGATGCCTAAGATTTTGTTTTTAGAAAACTGAAATTTGCAATTGTAACAGCAACACTATGTATTTACATATGTGTAATATTTATTCATATTCAGCATCTCTAGTGTTTTCTCCAAAGCTTATTTCGTGAAATCATTACATTTGCAGGCTAGATTTGGATGATCCTATTCATTCTTCTGATGTAAAAGTAAAATTTGTATTATCATGGTGGTGTGGCTTCCCCATCTGCACCATTCTCTTGCTGACAGAGAAGCCATCACAGTGGCAGGAGGGTGACGGGTCCCTCCCTGAATCTTGTCACACTGTCACCCATGAGCTGTTACCCTTTTCTCTGAACACCTCCACCTTGAAAGATCTTTACCAGCGCTTTGCATTTTAATCTAAATCCAAGAGCTTTTCTCTGAACACCTCCACCTTGAAAGATCTTTACCAGCGCTTTGCATTTTAATCTAAATCCAAGAGCTATACTGAGCTCCCAGTATTACAGTGCACTCTACTCTTATGCTTGCAGTAATATAAGCCAAACTTATTTATTCTTTCTTACTAGACCCACACACATAATGTAGGAAAAAAAAAAATCTAATTCCATTATTATTATTATCTTTTATCACTTTCCTGCTAAACAACAAATACACAAGCCAACAGATGATTCAGCCTTGGAGCAACACAAGCTGTAGAGACAAACGGGATTTTTTTTTTTTAGTTAAAAAAATACTTTCACATCTAAGCAGATATTAGACAAGTGGAGCCATTCCAATGTGACCTGGACAATACCCATATGAACAGGTGCTGATTGGCTGCATTGCACAGAGCATACTGCGGTGCTCAGGAATGATATACGGCAGACCTGGGTGTTTTCAATAACAGTTAGCGTGGGCTAGAGGGGAGCGGGCAGAGGTAGGGAAGGGTCATAAAGCGAGGATAGGTGTAATAAACTGTTATTGCACCCTTGGGGCAGGGCACTGAAATTAGAAGAAAGGGGCACTGTGGCATGTGATGTCTGGTGAAATTTACTTTTATACCCATATGTTGTTGTTGTTTTTTCAAAGTTGGCTTAGATAAGCATGACAACTTTAAAAACATGCTTGATGGAATAGGACTATAAAGTACATACATTTTAGATACAATGCATGTCAGAAACATAAATGATTATGCACATGTCAAAAAATCACCTAATAATGGTTAAATATCTGAAAAAAACTGCATTTTATTTTTTCGTTATGTCAATGTTGAATGGTAGAAACCTTTGGTTTTATGTTGGAAACAAACAAAAAAGGCATAAACACTGACCTCTAAGTTTTGGTTGTTGTTTTTATCTATCTGGACCAATCTTTGTTGGAGAGTGTCTCGCCTCTTCCAATTCAAAGACACATACTGTGTTGACTTGGATTCTACATGGTGATATAAATTATCATAGTCATCTCATTGTTTAAAATAAGGGAGCAAAATCAGGAATGGTGTGACAGATAGGTGTAAAGGAAAATGCAATGTACGTTCACACACACAAGACCTGATTTTGAAGTCAGAGTGAATGGGTCTCTGTTTTTAAACAAATTGTGGCTAAATGCTTTACAAAGAAATTCAATTTTTGACCATTATTTGTTAGTTTTTGTTTTGCCTAGCCAACTGTTTAGCTACAAAATGCTTACAATAAATTTCACACACATTCATATGAGCTCCACTTTGAATAGATGTCATTTTAAGAACAACATTTTTTATGTATTTGTAGATACAGTGCCTGGCCAAAAAAAGTTGCCACCCAAAAAAACAAAGGTCACACTAATATGTCATTGAACCATCTTTAGCTTTGATTACAGCATGCATTTGCTGTGGCATTGTTTCGATAAGCTTCTGCAATGTCACAAGATCTATTTTCATCTAGTGTTGCATTAATTTTTCACCAAGATCCTGCAATGATGACTAGGCACTAGGCATGATGGGTGCATCACTTCACCTGCCTCTCTTCTTACCCCACTGCACCCATCACTATGGAACAGGGTCAATCTGGACTCATCAGACCAGACCACATGACCTTTTTTCGTTGCTCCAGAGTCCAATCTTTATGCTCCCTAGCAAATTGATGCATATTTTTTTCCGGTTAGCCTCACTGATTAGTGGTTTTCTTACAGCTCCACAGCTGTTCAGTCTCAATCCCTTGATTTCCTTTGACATTGTGCATGTGGAAATGCTCTTACTTTCACTATTAAACATAGCCCTGAGTGCTACTGTTGTTTTTCTTTGATTTGATTTCACCAAATGTTTAAGTGATCGCCGATCACGATCATTCAGAATGTTTTTCCAGCCACATTTCTTCCTAGAAGACAATGGGTCCCTACTATCCTTCCAGTTTTTAATAATGCATTGGCCAGTTCTTAACCCAATTTTAGTAGTTGCTGCAATCTCCTTAGATGTTGACTCTGCTTGATGCATGCCAATGATTTGACACTTCTCAAACAGACTGACATATTTTCCACGACCACACGATGTGTCTTTCAACATGGATGTTTAAGAAATGAGAAGCAACTCGTTGCACCAGTTGCAGTTAAATAACTTGTTGCCAACTGAAAGATAATCACCCATGTAGTAATTATCCAATAGGAGGCTCATNTTGACAGACTCAGCTGACACTGATTATGACCTAGTATATACGGTACAATACAGTATTTTTATTTTATTTTATTTTTTATTTATTTATTTATTCATTTTACATTTTGTAAAGAAAAACATTTTTTACATTGTAACAATACAATGAAAGAAGACAAGAAAAACGTAAAATGAAAGGAGACAGGGAGAAGAAAAAAATCTTATTATACCTGCCCCTTTTTTCTATAATGATAACAACAAAAAAAAAAGCGAGATCAATAAAATAACTCAATCAAATATACAAATTTCCAAGGCACTCAACAGTGATACAAAATGTAAACTATTTACAGAATTTGAATACACATTTGCAATAGTTAAATCCAGGTGGCATTTTTTTTTTTTTGGGGGGGGGGCGGGCAGTATATATTTCACTTCCAGTTAACATTATTAAGTGCGTACAGGTACAGGTCTAATTTTACATATCTGCTTTGAATATTATCAGCCATTAAATGGCTGTTGTTAGTTACTATCATTTCCATATGTAGCGGTCAGACTCCCCTTGTACCTCCTAGTGGGTTTGAAAGGTACGCTATTAGTGTTGTTAGTGCTGATGATAGTCTAGGCTTTGTTGTTAGCGTTGTTAGTGCTAATAAAAGGCTCACGGTTAATTTCAGAGTAAAGAGTCTGGGTTAGGTTTAGGCACAAGGGTAATGGGGGTTGAGTTTAGGTTTGGTCCTCTGGGTCAGATGTAAGGTTAGGTTTAGGAAAAGGGTTACATAAGCGGAAAAACAAAACAAAACAAAAATACTTAATGGTTTACCCGCATGTAACACTTCATATTATCAATGATAACATTCCTTTAAACCACGTGTCAAACTCAAGGCACGCGGGCCAGATGTGGCCCACCACATCTTTTTATGTGGCCCTTGAGAGCTTAAAAGGTGTGATTGTTGTATTATTAAGTCAAAAGGGTTTTATATTATAACAGTGTAACAAATAGACATATATTTCTA
>JBBPBX010098074.1:0-12748 GCA_038048925.1 Garcialebias charrua
CTGTGCTGCCTCAGTTTAGTTTAAGGTTTAGTTTAAAACAAAAGCACAGGTGTTTTCCTGTTTGCTTTGTTTTAAACTAAACTTTAAACTTTAAGTGCATATATTCATTTAATGGTCTATTTATATATTTCTGCTTTTATTTCTAATAATGTCAGTAAGTCCTCCATAAACGTTGTTATATATCACATTTTTGACTGTGTTTTAACTGTTACATTGTATGAAGAGCATTTTATGATGTACCCAGTAGGTTTAGTCAAAAATGACAAGAGAAAAGTTAAGAGACATTCTTCATTTTCCAGTGGGTTTAGCTGAAAATGTACATATCAACAGCAAAACAGCAACAAAACATATAAATACAAAGTCAAAGTCAACTTTATTGTCAGATCTGCAAAATGTACTGTACAGGACATACACAGGACCGAAATTGCGTTTCTCTCAGTCCCTCGGTGCAACAGTAAACATCTAAACATTGAAACACTGAAACATATAATAATAGACATAAGCATAAAATAGTAAAACTAACACTGTCCTGTGTTTTTTGCATAGTGGTATAAGAGTATGAAAATTTACACCAACTCTAAAACTAAAACATTAAACATTTAATGAACATAATACTGTCCTGAGTTTTTGCATACTAGTATAAAAAAAGAGTATAAAAAGTATAACTAAAATAAACTAAAGGTTTCTAGCATTGACATTTGCAAAGTGGCAAAGCAGCGTATGAGTTAATGTATACAGTATATGTATGAGGTAGTAGTTGATGTTGTTATAGAGGCAAAAAGTGGCATATGCAGTAAGGCACATTGGGCATCCCTAAATAAGACCGTTCAGAGCACACTGTATATGTACCAGCAGTGGTGTAGATATTAGAGTAGTGTAAATGTAAACAGTAGTAATTACATGTAAGCAGTAGTAATAAAAGTAAACAGTATTAATAAATGTAAACAGAGAATGTAAACAGTATTATGATTATAGGCAGTGATGTAATACAAACATTAGTGCAAGTATGAGAAGTAGTGCAAACTGTATGAGCACATGACCGAGAGTTTAGTGAATAACCCGTTTGATGACACAGAGTCCAGTGTTAAAAACTTTGTGTTGTGTGGTAATGTGTGAGAAAGTTTTAGTGTTAAGGCAGTTCAAATGGGAGGGGGGGCAGAGCAGGCAGAGTGTTTAGCATTCTGACTGCCTGATGAACAGAGCTGTCTCTCAGTCTGCTGGTTCGAGCCTGGAGACTCCTCAGTCTCCTCCCTGATGGCAGCAGTCTAAAGCGGCTGTGTAGTGGGTGTGTGGGATCACCTGCCATGCAGTGGGCTTTCCGAGTGAGGCGTTTGCTGTGTAAGTCCTGCAGTGAGGGCAAGGAGGTGCCCACGATCTTCTCAGCTGCTCTCACAATGCGCTGGAGGCTCTTGCGGCAGGATGCAGTACATGCACCAAACCACACAGTGATGCAGCTGGTCAGGACACTTTCTATGGCACCTCTGTAGAAGGTGCTCATGATGGGGGTTGAAGCTCCAGCCCTTTTCAGCTTGCGGAGAAAGTAGAGACGCTGGTGAGCCTTCTTTGCCAGTGCTGCAGTGCCTAAATGGTAAGCAGATGAGTTGTGAACAATTTAATTTCAAGTGTTTTGAACTGTGTGTTCACACAAAAAGCTGGGAACAGCTGGAATTCCTCAAGTCTCATATTTTGTGTGACTGATTGTACAGGCCTGTGGCCTTCTTAGAGGCCTTGATGATTGAAGATGACGGTTCCCACTTGAAGCATGGCTCCAAATCAGCCATCTTTATAGCCATGATGGAGGAGAGGGTACCATCTAGTGCCAAGCTATTCCTAGTCTTTTGCCTCTTTTCCACCGCTCGGCTCGGGTTGGATCGGCTCAGGTCGGCTCAGTTCGGGTCGGGTCACATCTATGTTCTGTTTCCACAGCTTTTTTGTACCCCTTCTGTGGGCGGGGTCCAGAATCCTACTCGTCTTACCACATGGTGGCAGTAGTGTTCCCTCAAGCTATTTACTACAGTACTAGCCACCACTAGAAGAAGAACACAATAAAGGCTTTGACAGAATGTTGTGAAAGAGATGTCATGCTATAATGAGTACCTCATGAGCTGTAATCTTTAAACCCAATTCATAATCCTACCTTGTTGCCTTCTTTAAACCCATGTATTTTCCAATTTAGTATTTTTACAATAAAGATGTATTAAAGCATATTTTATTATTTAGTTATGCACAAGGTGCTTGATAAAGTTGCAAAACCATATTTATCTGAGCTGCTTCAACCTTCCTGCCCTCCCCGATCTCAGATCAGCTGAGCAGTTGCTGCTGACAGTCCTCAAAACTTTTTAAATCTTATTTAAAAACACACATTTATTCCTTGGCTTTTAACACGTGATCTTATCTTTTATGGCATGTTAACACACCTGCAGTAAGACTGGTATATGTATTTATTTTTGTATGCTTTTTATAGTTTTTAATTAACTTGTCTTTTATGTTATTGTACAGCACTTTGGTTGACCCTGTGGTTTTTAAAATGTGCTTTATAAATAAAGTTGATTTAAAACATCACACTGTGATCTTTGAAACTGCCAGAGTTTCCCTGGTAAAGTTGCTGCTGGGTGGTAGATGGTAGATGGATGGTCTGTGAATTCTTTAACTTTAAACTGTCCAAAGGACTTTGGCCACTTTTAATTTTTGACTTTTTTTGTATGACTTCATCCTAGAACCAAATAATTTATAACGTAATAACAGTTGAGCAGATTCTAATAATCTTTATCTTATGATTCTTTAAAGGTCAAATGCAAATGGAAAGTTCTCTTAACTTCCAGTATGGATTTAAACACAATACACACTTCACATTATAAAATAAGTTTAGGAAATTGAATGTTCGAGGACACCACTTAAGAAAATATAACGTTTAATAGGAAAAGTTTGAAGTGACAAACAGAAGTAACAAATTTCCATCTGGTGTCTCACGTCTTCCTCCAGAAGATGACACAGGTTGTTGAATTCTGGCGATTTTCTTCTGTTGACTGTAAAAGAAAAATGTGATTAATTTAGTCCAGAAACTGTTTTTTTTTTTTTTTAAACAACACAGTGTGATCACAACATGTTCATATACTAAATGTATCCTGTTGGAGTTATTTGAAATAAAATTCAATGTTTTATAGACATAAATGTGTCAAGCTACCTCCATTACAGTATTTTCTGGTGTATAGGTCGCACCTGTGTATAGGTCGCATTGTCCAATTATCACCAATAGATTGGAAAAATCCCTAGATAGGTCGCACTGGTGTATAGGTCGCACCTACGTTTAGCTCTGCTGCAAATGTCTGCCACAGGAGCGCACAGCAAGGCTTTTAAGAAGATTAACACTTAAAAACAATTGTTTGTTTGATAAAAATTATAGCAAATATATGTCTGAGCTGAACTTTTCCTTAATAAATGAACGTAATTGTGAAATGAGCTGGATTTAAAAATTTGTTTCACCAAAAGTGATAACAAGCCATATATAGGTCGCACCTGAGTATAGGTCGCAGGACTTGAAAAAACCATAAAAAGGTGCGACCTATAAACCGGAAAATACGGTAATTTTCTCCCTTGTACTTTGTATCACATATTATCAATTCTATCAAAAACCACATAGCTGATATTTTTCAAAAAAATCTAGTGTGATCACAACATGTTCATATACTAAATGTATCCTGTTGGAGTTATTTGAAATAAAATTCGAATTTTTATAATTTATTTTCGTTGTGCAAGCACAGTTTTGGAAGAAGTCAAAGCGAAACTACTTTAAATGCAGCATATTTGACCACTACGTGACAATATTAAAGCGTGGTTAAGCTCAGGAGCCCTCGTACTATAAAGTCAGCTATGAAATATATTTTATATCTGTTCATTGAGCTACATTTAAAGACATAAAGCCGCCCGCGCGCCGCGTGTTGCTCGTGGCGAACCTGCTTTTTAAAATCCTGCAGTTTTGAGCAATACGTGATTTTATTAAGGACACGTTCAGCTGAAGACCCATCTTTGCTATAAATTTTAAAAATAATAATTGTTTTTACCGTGTTATTCATGTAAAGTCCTGCCGTGATCACTTCCCTCGCTTCCGTGAAAACTGCTCGAGTCTCCTCCTTCCTACTTCCGGAGCGGGTGAGCTCGCCTCAGTACCCCTCTGAAACCAGCCCGAAAATCTCAAGAAATCTTGCGCGGCTTAGCACGGAATATCCGGTGGAAAAGGATGAAAGGGGGTCTCTGCGACGCACATATGACGTAACATCCGACCCGAGCCGACCAGTGGAAAAGGGGCATTTGTTTTGTTGAGGCCCACCACCGAAAAAACCCTCTCTGCATCAGCATTCGAATGTGGGAGGACGAGGACCAGCTTTGAGGTTGCAGCAAGCCTTGGAAATCTGAGTACTCCTGTCACCTGTGACAAATGAACCAAGAATACAATGGATATATGCTCCCAAGTGACGTTTTCTTTTAAGTCCTTTAGCCAATTGATCCCTGTATCACTGTATCTTCCATAGTGCTTCAAATGTACAGGTATCAGTAATGTTTGAGAGGCTATTTCTACTGTGTTCTTGGTGTTAAAAAATAAGCTTTACCTTATCTTTCCATATAGCCATTTCAGCCCAGAAACTCTCCATTTCAAATTCTTCTGGGTGCTGCAGTGGTGGCAACGTCATTGTCTGGTACTCCAGAAACTCCTCTGCCAGTAGCTCATGCTCCTCTGGTCCATGGTAGGGGAGCAGGTGGGGAAACCTATGTATGAGCAAAGAGTTACACGTTTTTTATTTTCTGATAGTCATCAACCAACAGCAGAAAATAAATAAAAGCATTTTAAAAGAAAAGCCACATAGGGAAATCTCATTTACATAAAGACAAAATGCCTTGTAAAATTCAAGATAAGTAGTAATTATTGAAAAACCCTAACCTCTCAACAAAGTAAAGGACGTCATCTATGCTGCATTCAGACCTCTGTCGAACATCAACATACGTTACATGTCTCAGTAGTGGTTCCTGTAGGGGCAGCTTCTTTATGGCATAGTCTACAGCTCTGAGCAGAAATGTTAAAGCAGCCTCATGGAAGTTATTTGTTGTGGTGTGATGTCTCCATCATCTAGCAACTTGTTCAGCTTAGCCCTGGTGGTGAAGCCAATGTTCAGCTTTCTTCCTGCCAAACAAATAGAGCTAACATAAATACTGTGTTATGCTAATGATCAGAGAGACATATTGGACAAGAAGTCATGTGGTGTTGGGCTACTGGGAAAGTCATTCTTAATAAAATTAATAAAACTTAGCAGGTTTCTCATCAGGAGGTGAGCACCATATTGGGTTCCCCCATACTCACTTGTAATATTAGGTATCAAAAATAATCATGAATAATTTTCAAACACTTACCTGGTAAATGGTTTGCCTTCTCTTTAAAGGGAATGTCATGAGCCTGTTCACAGCCCTGCAGTGCTGTTGGCAGCATGAACTTTGCACACAGCTTGCGAATGAATTTTAACATCTGCAACACAGACATTTACAAATGTAAGACAGTGGGCAAAATGTGCTGTACAAACTCCCAGCATTTAGCAGCAATAAAAGCATAATGGAAAAAGAGAGTGGAATCATCTCTGGCTCTTTCAATGTACCTCATCATGAATCAAAAATATTGAGGACTGCTTGCGCTGGAGGAGCAGATTTAATGTGGTGAATGTTGGAATGGAGGCCTGGTAGAACAGGAGGTAAACCTCAGTCATAGGGTCAGTAAATGCCACCTGAAGTCTCCTGAACCTTGCTTGCTTTTCATCTTGAATAAAATAAAATATAATTTTGTGTGAGGACAGTGTACAGGTAAAGATCTACTGGTATTTGTAAAAGCTGCATAACAAAAATTGGGTAAGGCATCATACTTTCAGATTTGAAGTAGCTGACCAGAGGCTCATAAAGTCTCAGGATTCGGGTTACACAGTGCTCAAGGCTTAACCATCGGACAGAGATGTGGATCAGGATGTCCATGTACTCTGCTTGGTGGAGCTCACAAAACTCTGTTGACAGACATTTATCTATAAGTCATATGCATTATTATGCTCTGTATTTTAAAATTATAATTTAGTACTACAGTAAGTTCACACCTGTCAGGTACCCTTTTCGGTTGGTGCTGCCCTTGAACCATTGGCCAACATCAACAACCAGGTCTTCCAAATCAAAGTTGGACACCTGCAATTACACGAAGCAAACCAAACAATTTTCAGTCACTATATGTCATCAGCAGGAAAATTAAGGCACATGCAAAGTTCTATCAGGCAAATACTCACATCTAAAAACCCTGACCCTGCTGCTTTAGCTGTGTTATGCACTACATGACATGGACAACCATGAATGTAAATGCCTGGGTGTTTTTGTAGGATTCGAGAGGCAATGGAATTATGTGAACCTACATTCACAGCAGCATTGTCCACAGAGAGACCCACACAGTATTGCCAAGGAATACCATTCTCTTCTAAGATGGCATTTATTTTGGTGAAGATCACATCAGCTGTTCCACACCTCGTCCCGCTTGTTGGACACATGCTCAGAAAGCGATGAACAACTTCGCCATTCATAAAGATACGAACTGTTAGTGGATTCATCTTCTGTACTCCTGTAATGACAGCATGCAAGCATATAAGGCCACTATCTCCATAGATGTTAAACTAATCAGTAACATTTGTATGAAGGAAAATAATATTATTTTCAATACTTTGATAAATACCTGTGTCATTAGAGCCATCTGTTATCAGTGTGTATGGAGCTTCTCTCATTTTTGACACCAATTCTTGCAAGAAGTATGGTGCCAGTGCCTCATTAACTATACAGGATGTTTTTGTTCTGGCACACTTGTAATCCTGTGCAGTTTTAGAGTCTTTAAAGCATTCTCTCAGTGCAAGCCCCAGGTGGTCAGCAAAAGCCAGCGGGACATTGTGCTGTACTAAAGTTGCTGTCATTTTGACTTCAGCCCTCCTCGTCTGTAATTGGAAAAATATAACACACAACATACTGTAGTAGATGCACAAAAATAAGGGCATATGTAAACACAAGCTCTTATGATATGCAGAGAACTAAGAGAAGAACTGTAAAACAAACATGACTTTACAAACTGACTTGTCAAAACTTTAAACAAATACGGTATCACGATTGAGCAGATGACAAAACTAATGAAAACTTGAACAGACCATGACACACAGCATACCTTAAGCTCTTGGTCAGACATCCCCCCAACAGAAGGAGCAGGCACAGCATATTGAGAGATTGAGGCTGTGGACTGAAGAGCCCGTTGCTTGTCTTGATGTCTTTTGCTTTTTATGTGCCGCACTACATCTGTCACACCCTGGTGGCAACAGCTGTTTTCAACACGGCATACCGCACACCAGTAATGCGTGTTGAGGCTCCCTCTTGTGATGAATGGCCACGTAGAGGTCCACTCATTTTTGAAAGCACATTGATAGGATGCTGCACCAGACAATGTGCGACTCTTTGGGCCATGACTGAGTTGCTGCTCTTGGGGGTACACCGTTTGTTGCTGTTCTTCTGCCTGTCCTGTCTCCTGGTCTTCCATGTATTCTTCTGTCTGTCCTATCTGTTGCTCTTCTGCTTGTTGTTCTGTCTCTCCTCGCTGCTGTTCTGTTATTCTCAGTTGTTCTGTCTCTCCTTGTTGTTGTTCTGTTGGTTGTGTTTCTCTCTGTCTTTTCTGACTTTGCTTGTTTGTTAAATAAAACAAAATGCTTCGCTTTTGTCCCACCGATGGTCTTACTTTACTGGACATTTTAGAATCCTTTAAAGAATTAAAATGGTTAATGGTCAAGTTGGTTTAAATGTACTCAGTTAACAAGATAACATTATCTACTTGTGTTTATTCTTAATTTTCAATTCAATCTTACCTGCTCTTGGTGTTGCTAGGCAGACTCCAGCTAGCCAAACAGCACACTTTATTTCCCTTTTGAAGGATAAAAAATATATATATATATATATTAAAGCTAATATGTTAATTAGATACTAAATACTCAAATTGTCAAATTGTACTAAAACTTAAATGTGTATTCAAATCATGTAAATAGCTTAAATTTTGTATCATTGTTGAGTGGCTTGGAAATTTGTACATTTGATTGAGTTATTTTTATTGATCTCGCTTTTTTTTGTTATTATTATAGAAATAAGGGGCAGGTAAAATAAGATTTTTTCTTCTCCCTGTCTCCTTTCATTTTATGTTTTTTTTTTCTTTTTCATTTGATTGTTAAAATGTAAAAATGTTTTTTTCTTTACAAAATGTAAAATGAACAAATAAATAAATAAAAATAAAAAATAAAGATTGGAGCAAGAACCTGTCCCTGAGAAATTTTCTCCTGGAATGCTGAAAATTTCTAAGGTGCCTTGCAAAATCATCACCCTGCATTATTATGGAGATGGCACACTGCTGCTTCTTCTGGCCTCTGATTGGTCCCTGGCAATCAGATAATTTATGCCCCTTGGCTGTTTCGTGAAGATCTGATTGTTTTGTGCTTCTGTGTGTGCGTGACTCTTAAGTTAAGTTTAGAAAAGTTTAATGTGTCTGTGTACGTTTTACTATGGATTTATGTGTTGTAAGGCACTTAACACATGATAAACACTTGATTAGCACATAAAAACAGTTGCGATTTATACCATTTGTAAAAATAGTTTCAATCAGTAAAGTATATAAAAGCATAATATTCTTCACTTTCCCTCTCTGCTCCATCCACCTCGTTTTTCCTTTCATGTTTGATGTTACCGACTCACCTCCTCTTTCTTTTTCTTCAATTTGCCGCACACACCGTCCGTCCGAGCTCTTGCTCCGTGAGTGACTTTCTGCTTTGCAAACTGCAGGTAAGATGGAAGGTTGGAGCAAAAATACGGACTGATAACAACAACGTGGATTTTCTTGTGCAAAACACCAAGGGTTGTGGTGAAAACGTGGAGCGGACTCATGTATTTTCCCAATACGGAAGTGGAACGGAGTTGAGATTTTGAGTGACGTTTGTCAGTTTCAGCGTGAGAAATATGAATGCGGCGTGAGAGCGTGTGAAACCACTCGGATGCGTGTGTCTCACGGTCACTGCGTGAGAGTTGGCAGCCCTGCTGACATGCTAACCATTGCTGCTAATGGCGGGGCCTAACCGTAGCTAACGCCGAGCTTGTTTTGATGGAGGATTATCGCGGAGAAAAAGCTTTCAGTAAGTTTTTTTTTTCTGGCTCCAAATGTATGAAGTTAAGAAGCTAACAGTCCTTCTTTTAAACAGTTTTGACCACGTGTGTGCGTGTGGAGCGTAAGGAAGCTGGGGGAGCTCGGACGGGTGCGAGCTGATGCTAAAAGACGAAGGCAGGCTTTGACCAGCTCAAAGTAAGACATTATATTTTTTATTTATTGTACAGTATTCATTTACTGTACAGTTCTGTGCATGTTTATGACCTAGTATGTCTGCTTGTTCAGTCTCATGCCATTAAATATGTGTGCAACGCTCCGTTAGCGGTATAGCCGCGACCTATGTCAGAAACGCGGACCTACGACAGGCAGGTGTTTTTGGTCCGCGAGGTACGACAACATCGACCTAAGTCACACCCGTAGGTCCCAATCCCTGACGTAACTCGAGGGCTTCCTGTATAGAGTTTGCTATTTCTGTGAATCAGTCTGTGACTGGTGGCTTATTCCTCAGATTGAAGAAGTTATTTGGATGAAACATGAAACGTCTCAGCAATCAAAGAAACCGTCCAGATGACCTGACTGAACATTGTTGGATTTTTACCTGGATTGCATGAACTTTGTTGTGTTGAACCACTTTGGCACAGGGTGTCCTCGGGGTCTTGAAGGTTATTAAAAGTTGATAAATCAATTTTGGGAAAATTAAGGGTCTTGAAAAGTATTAAAAAGTCTTGAAAGCGATTTGATGAGGTATTATTTTTTTTGCTGTTATTCTAGCTTTAAATTAATTTGACAGCAAAAAGTATGTATGATTAATATTTGTTTTCCTCGCCGCGGAGGATTCAGAAACTGCTTCGCACAAATTTAGGGTGTCAGGTTACAACAGCCTTCGGCTGGGCCTATCTTGTGCGCATGCGCGGTGCTTTGTGTGTTGGAGTAGTTGGCGCGAGACCGTGAGAACAATGGGGAAATGCAAGTTTTCAGACTCCTGGTTGGAGATGCCCGATTTTCGTGAATGGTTGAGGCCTGTCGCCGAGAATAACCGTGAGACTTTTTGTACATTTTGTAGAAAAAAGATGAGCGTAGCCTCGATGGGCATAAACGCGTTGAAGTCTCATATGACTGGAGCTAGCCACAAAAGTGCAGCTAGCCGCAAAACGCAGATGTCCATTAGCAGTTTCTGTGCTCCACCAGCGACAGCACCTCCAGCTAACCGTGTGCCTGAACCAACCAGCGCTCCCTTGACACAGTCTTCTGCCTCTCCGTCTGCCGACATCATGGCGACCATGGCCCGCACACCGACACTGCGTGCAGAGGTGATCTGGTGTCTCAACACAGCGGTGAATCACCATTCTTTCAATTCCAACGAAGGCATATCGGACATTTTTAAATCAATGTTTCCAGATTCGGATATAGCCAGAACATTCATGTGTGGCAAGGACAAAACTGGTTACATCTTGCGATTCGGGCTTGGACCTTTTTTTAAGCAGGAGCTCGTTGACAGTATTAACAAAGCTGGCCCATTTGTGTTGATGTTTGACGAGTCTCTGAACCAGTCAACTAAAAAGAAACAGCTCGATGTGCACATTCGTTTTTGGAATGAAGACTGCGTTCAATCCAGGTATCTGGGCTCTCAGTTCCTGGGACATGGGACAGCTGAAGACTTGTTGCATCACATCAAAGTAAGTGAATATTTTTGTTTACTACTATTTCATCTTTTCTTTGTGTATGTTGATATTAAATAAAGCATATTACAGTACATTTTTATATATGAAAAGTACTAAAATAGAATATTCCTTTAAATCAATGAAGAATTGTGTGTGTGTAGGTGTGTGTGTGTGTGTGTGTGTGTGTGTGTGTGTGTGTGATATTAACATACATAACTTGATTTGAACACCTGTGTCTAAAATATAAATAGCAAATCCATACTGTTGTCAGTGAGCAGAAACATATTGTCATTGTCACAGGAATGTGTTGCCAAACTGAATATGAGACAGCTTGTCTCCATCAGTATGGACGGCCCCAATGTGAACCTGAAGCTGGGAGACCTTCTCCAGCAGGAGCATGCAGAGCTTTATGGAGCTCAACTTGTCAAGGTTGGAAGCTGTGGGCTTCACACGATGCACAATGCAGTCAAGGCAGGCTTTTCCATGTGGCAGCTGGACAAGCTTCTGCGTGCACTCCACTTCCTTTTCAACAATGTTCCTGCTAGGAGAGAGGACTTCACTGCCTTGACTGGGTCCACAACTTTCCCATTACCATTCTGTGGCCACAGATGGGTGGAAAATGTCCCTGTGGCAGAGAGGGCTGTTCAAGTCTGGCCAACAGTTATGAAGGTATTATGTTTGTTTACTGGTATTATGTTTGTTTACTATTTACCTACTGTTAAATTTTGTATTGGGCTAAATTTCTTATAAAGTACTATTTCTGTATACGTCTATCATAAATTTGTTATGTAGCAAATATGCGTGAATGTTTTCCAGGAGCTTGCATAATGATTTTACTGTGAGAGTTTAAAGCTGCACTATGTAACTTTGTAATGCAGTCTGTAACTTTTCTAACAATATATTTTTAACATATTTCTTCACTCTGTCACTATCTACTGACAGACTGATGTTAGACAAAGTAATCTCTGAAAAAAACTATAGTCCCCTTGCTTCTCTATCAGCATTTATAAAAACACTAAAAACACAGAGTGACCCGTCCTTAACCAGCCAATAAAAACAGAGTTTGTAACCAGCCAATAAAAATAGAGCTTGAATTTGAATTTCAGCAGAGCCAGAATGCTTTGCCTGTTGAAAATTTGTCTAAGTTCTGCACTCTACAGAAAGTTACACATAGCACCTTTAAGGAATCAATCATTTTTTACTATTCTCCTAAATCAGCATTTTTTTTTCATCATCCTGGAGAACCCAGTATAATGTTCTTGATTGCTTTCACAATTTAAATAAGTTCATACAGTATATATGGTATATAAAAATATGTAATAATTGATTTCAACAGTATGTGGATGCTGTTAAGCAAAAGAAGCTCCCCAACCCAGGCACTGCCTCTTACGACACCATTCAGGCGGCACAAGCTGATCCCCTCATTATTGCCAAACTCCAGTTCTTCCTGGCAATATCAAGAACATTTAGTCCATTCCTAACCAGTTACCAGACAGATGAACCAGTTCTGCCCTTCTTTGCCAAAGATCTGAGTGAGCTGCTAAAGGTAATGGTTACAGTAATCCTAATTCAACCAAATCTATATTAGGTTCTGCCACTGATTATTTATTATTATTCAATTGTATTTTTTTATTTTTTGCTGTATCAGAGTCTTCTGAGGCGCTTCGTGAAGCGGGAGCTCCTGCAGGACCTCAGTGCCCTACAGCTAACCAAAT
Organism: Garcialebias charrua; assembly: GCA_038048925.1. Taxonomy (NCBI): domain Eukaryota; kingdom Metazoa; phylum Chordata; class Actinopteri; order Cyprinodontiformes; family Rivulidae; genus Garcialebias; species Garcialebias charrua. Next base: position 12,567 of record JBBPBX010098074.1, read on the forward strand.
TAGATGTGGCTAATGAAGCAAATTGGGTTCCAGTAATGGATGCTGATATAGGCCTGGGTGCTGAATCTTTCCTAAAGGTAATTTTCATATGTTCTATTTGTAAAAAAAAAAAAAAAGAAGCATGTTGTGCTGTACACCAATCTGACCAGCTCACATTTTCTGTTCTACTCATAATTATAATA
>JBBPBX010098075.1:0-12748 GCA_038048925.1 Garcialebias charrua
ATCCTTTTCAGGGAGACCACCAAGTCATTGGTTCAGGTATGTTGACGACACCTGGGTTAAAATTAAATCTCAGGAAGTCCAACATTTCACTGATCACATCAACTCTGTGGATAAATATATCAAGTTCACACGAGAAGATGTAAAAAATGGCAGGTTGGCTTTCTTGGACTGTGAGGTCTCAGTTTCTGATAGAGGAAATTTGCAAACTGAGGTGTACCGCAAACCCACCCACACAGACCAGTATTTACAGTTTGACTCCCATCACCCTCTGGAGCACAAGTTAGGAGTCATCAGGACTCTGTACCACAGAGCAGACAGCGTCCCCACTAACTCAGCAGCCAGACAGAAGGAGAAATCACACACAAAACAGGCTCTAGAGAAATGTGGATATCCTAACTGGGCCTTCCTGAAAGCAGAGAAGAAACCCAAACAGGACTCCAGCCAGCCATCAGGTGAAAAGAAGGAACCCAGACCCAGACCAGTGGTCATTCCGTATGTTGCGGGAGTTTCAGAGACATTGAGACGTTTATTTTCTAAACACAACGTCCCAGTGGCTTTTAAACCCCAAAATACATTACGACAAAGACTGGTTCATCCCAAAGATCCAGTCCCCCGGCACAAACAGAGTAATATTGTGTATGCTGTTCAGTGTCAGGAGGGCTGTGATCAGTCTTACATCGGGGAAACTAAACAGCCACTGGCCAAAAGGATGGCCCAGCACAGAAGATCAACATCATCAGGTCAGGACTCTGCGGTCTACACTCATCTCCAGGCCAGCGGTCACTCTTTCAGGGATGAAGATGTTCACATCCTTGATAGAGAGGAACAATGGTTTGAGAGAGGAGTAAAGGAGGCCATCTTTGTGAAAAGAAACCGTCCATCATTAAACAGAGGTGGAGGCCTCCGGGTTCAACTGTCCCCCACTTACAATGCTGTTATTGCTAGTATCACTCAGCCCTCTGTGAATAGCAAACAACCATCAGGGTGTTAACGATCCATCGTCAGGCTGATGGTCCTCCTTGATCATGTGAGCAGCTGGTTTCGGCTGTCATCAGCCAACTGGTTGATCCACTGTGGGAGGGTGCTATTTATAAGACTGAGCTGAACTCAGCTTCTCAGACTGAGGAAGTCTTTCGGACGAAAGACGAAACGTTTCTACAGTTTTTTTTGCTTTGTTTTGTTTTGTTTTTTGAATGTCCAGAGGACCAGACTTAGCTTTTTTGGATTTTTCTACCTGGATTATTGAGCATGCATCAGGGCATGTATCAAAATGTTCAGCTTTTTCAGAACAATCCTACTATGACTTTTGGTATTGGTGCAAGTTTAGCTTTTTACAATATTTAGCCTTTTCTGAGCATTTTTATCTCAGAAAATGAATTGAGTTTATTTTACATCCTTCAAATCTTTAGATCTGTTTACAACATTTTACTGCTCCTTTCACATTTTGTTCTGGTTCAGCTTCTTTCAGCTTCCTTGTGCAAATGTAAAAAAAATTTCAGCTATTTTCAGCAGTTTTGTGCTCCTTTTAGCTTTATTTTGATAACTACATTTTTGTGCTTCTTCTTACTTATTTCAGCTTGTTATGCTCCTTTCAGCTCCTTTCTGCTAGTTTCAGCTTTTTATGCTAGTTAAGCTATGGTAATATTTAGCTGCTTTATGCAAATTTAAGCTTTTTCAGTTAATTCCACATTTTTTGCACTCATTTAAACTTTTTTCAGCCTAATTCAGTAAAAATGTGTTCTCTCCACTTCGTCTTATACTTTCTGCTTCTTTCTGTCTTTTTAGCATCTTTTGTTGTTGTTGCTAATTTCAGCTTTTTTTCAGATAATTTCCACTTTTTTATGCAATTGCTCTAGTTATAGTCTCATTTCTGCTTCTTTCAGCAAACATGTTCTTTCCGCTTTTCTTTCTTCTGCTTTCAAATTTTAGCTTGTTCTACATTTTCAGTAGCCTGGTTAAAACCAGACCCTTGTCCTTCACTTCGCTTTGGACTAGGGTCTGGGACTTCTCTCATAGACAACAATTTCTCCGGTAGATTTTTGACCGGACCAATCAGAGAACAGAAGGCGGAGTTTTGTTAGCTTAGCCTGGCGAGGTCCAGGCTATTCAGATAAATAGCTCAGAAACCACTCGGTGGATATTTTTTCTGCTACCAGTGTGTAATTATATGGCTCTAATTTACTGACTGTTGGCCTAGATTAAACATTTGAGATAAAATTCGATTTTTTATCATTTATTTTCGTAGCGCACCCGAGGCTGTTTGGAAAATGTCAAACCGAAACTATTTAAATCCAGCAGATTTGACCATTTCGTGAATTGATTTAGGAACTGTTAGTGCTGGACGATAATTCAATAACGATAAATATCGCGATATACATTTATTCAATAACGATGATATGAAGTTTAAGCATTAAGTTTAATGCCCTCTCCGGGTCGGGGAGGAGGTCCTGCCCCAAGTGGAGGAGTTTAAGTATCTCGGGATCTTGTTCACGAATGAGGGAAAACTGGAGCGTGAGATCGATAGGCGGATAGGTGCAGCGTCCGCAGTGAAGCGGGCGCTGTACCGGTCTGTCGTGGTGAAGAGAGAGCTGAGTCAAAAGGCAAAGCTCTCAATTTACCGATCGATCTACGTTCCCACCCTCATCTATGGTCATGAGCTTTGGGTTATGACCGAAAGAACAAGATCTCGGATACAAGCGGCTGAAATGAGTTTTCTCCGCAGGGTGGCTGGACTCTCCCTTAGAGATAGGGTGAGAAGCTCAGTCATCCGGGAGGGACTCGGAGTAGAGCCGCTGCTTCTCCACATCGAGAGGAGCCAGTTGAGGTGGCTCGGGCATCTGGTTAGGATGCCTCCTGGACGCCTCCCTGGTGAGGTGTTCCGGGCATGTCCCACCGGGAGGAGACCCAGAGGAAGACCCAGGATACGCTGGAGGGACTATGTTTCTCGGCTGGCCTGGGAACGCCTTGGGATTCCCCCAGAGGAGCTGCTCCAAGTGGCTGGGGAGAGGGAAGTCTGGGCCTCCCTACTTAGGCTGCTACCCCCGCGACCCGACCCCGGATAAGCGGAAGAAAATGGATGGATGGATGGATGGATGAAGTTTAAGCATATTTTCGATATTTCGATAGGATTTTACAACGTTTCATTGACGTTTTTCTGTTTCTGTTCGGGTTGGAGCGGCTGCTTCAACAACGCGCCCGGACAGAAAAAGCTGTGACACAAAATGTGCGTGGTGACGTCGTTGTTACGCAGCGCTCAGTCCAGCAGCAGGCGTTAGCGGTAGCAGGCTAAAAGCTAAGCTAGTCTCCAAAGCGCGTTAAGTTTTCGCTTCAAAACGAGTCAAACGAGTGCTCATGACCGTCAGAATGTGACTGAACAAAGTTTCACAAGCGAAGAGAAAGAGACGACATCACTGATGAGAGGAAAGACTAATTCGTCGGTGTGGACGTAGTTCGGTTTACTGCAGGTCTCATCTGCAGCGAGGTCCTCCTACTCGGTTTCTTTATTTTGCAAAACGTGACGTAGAGTCGTTCTAACTAGCGGTGGGAACATCTAACTTGTTTAATCTGAAGAGTTTCCACTTGATATAATATGATGAGAGTCAGAAGATGAAGAACAATAAAGTTTGAGCCAACGTTTCCCTGAAACTACGACGTAAACAAACAGCCCCAGCAGCGCTGCATGTTTTTTTTTCTTCTTCAAAATAAAACAAATTCATCAGAAGTTAAAAAAAAACACTGAATGAAAATGTGCAGAAAGACGAAAATAGTGTATAATATCTGCCCCTTGTTTAAAAAATACAAAATAACTACAAACAAACAACAACCTTCACTTCACCTGCACACACCTTCCCAACAGCTTTGATTTAATCATATTTTAAAACATATAAATAGTTTTAGAAATGTTTATGGTGATATCAAGTCAACACAATCCTGTTTCCTGATTTACAACTCAGCTCCTTCAAACTAGTCCTAAATGGAGGTTTTACAAACATTTACATTCCCTTCAGGGTTTAATAACTTTAAACAATTTTTAATTGAATATTTGGGGGGTAATTTTTTTTTAGTTTTATACATGACTTGTAAAATACTATGTTCAACCAAATCATAAAATTTTAATAATTTAAACTGATGAAATATTTGTTGGGTGACCATAGCACTTCCTACTAATAATTCTTATAGCTCTTTTTTTAATAAAATAAAAACAGGGTTTGTAATAGTTTTACATGCTTTTCCCCAAACTTCAATACAACAGATTAAATATGGAACAATCATTACCTTATACAATATATTCAAAACTTTGTCATTCAAAAACTATTTTACTTTATACAGTAATGCAATTGATTTTTTTTTTATTCTTAAGTAATTTCCATGAGATGTCAGCTTCTTATAAATAACAACACCCAAAAGTTTTATTTAATTAACTATGCATTTCAATACTGTACATTTTAAAGTTCTTGTTTAAAGTTAAAACTAATAATACAGTATTGACACAGTTGAGAATTTTATGGCAAGAAAGTTCATGCTCAATAATCCAGGTACCAAATCCAATAATTCTCAGTCAGGTCATCTGGACAGTTTCTTTTTTATGGAAACTGGATGGAGGATGAAACGTTTCTATAAAAAATAAACTGTCCAGATGACCCGACTGAGAATTATTGGGTTGAGAAGTTTATGTTTATTTGATGGTGATTTCCATCTTTTTGGAGGCTAAATACAAATACAAGGTGAACAATAATTTATTTGTATAGTTTATAGTTTTTTTTAGGCTTTTATATTGTTTATATCGATATCGAATTATATCGTTATCGACCGAAATTAGAAACTATATCGTGATAACATTTTTGGCCATATCGTCCAGCCCTAGGAACCGTTAAGCTTAGGAACACTTCTGATATAACGTCTGCTAAGAAATGTATATTTTCTCAGCAGAGAAATAATTTTTTACCTTGTTTTCATGAAAATTCCTTCGTGGCGGCAGCCATTTTAACTGACGACGTCAGTCGACGTCGTTCAAAACTCCGCCTTCTGTTCTCTGATTGGTCCATTCAAAAATCTACCGGAGAAATCCTTGTCTATGAGAGAAGTCCCAGACCCTAGTCCAAAGCGAAGTGAAGGACAAGGGTCTGGTTTTAACCAGGCTACATTTTCAGCTACCTTTTTAGATTTGTCAGAGTCAGAGAATCTTTATTGTCATTTGCACCACATGTGGTACCGGTACATGTGATGAAACGGGATTATGTAATTTCAGCTTGTTATGTCCTATCAACTTTTATTGGCTAATTTCAGCTTTAGCTGCTATTTCAGCTAGTATTTAGCTGTTTTTATGCAAATTTTAGCTATTTCAGCAAACTCCACTTTTTTTTTTAGCTCATTTCAGCTTTTTCTGCTCTCTTCTGTTAGGTTAAGCTTCTTTCTGCCTTTTCAGCTACTTTCAGCTTTGTCTTAGCCGATTGCCTAATTTTTGTGCTATTTTCTGCTTATTTAAACCTAATTCAGCAAATATGTGTTCTTTCAGCTTTCTTCTGCTAATTTAGGTCTGTTCTTTCATTTAAATTTGAGAAAAGCTCTGCAGAGAGTGGTGAAGGCTGCACAGAAGTCTGTGGGAGTCAGTCTCCCCACCATCACAGACATTTACACCTCCAGATGCAGAAAAAGAGCCACCTGCATCATGAAAGACCTCACTCACCCAGCACACTCACTCTTTGCACCACTCCCCTCGGGACGGAGGTTGAGGAGCATCAAATGTAGAACCACTAGACTGAGAAACAGCTTCTACCCTGAGGCTGTCAGACTCATGAATAAATAAATAATAAGAATAAACACTGCAAAATGTCACATCATACTGATACTGTACTGATCTGTTTCTTGTTGCTGCGTTCATCTGTGACCATCTGCTCATGTTCGTGCTGCTGTTTATAATGATGTTTTTCTACTACATTAGGGCTTAGTGTATTACTAGCTGATGTGATGTCTCTCTTAGTTAATCCTAGATGTTATTATTGTATTTCTCTTGCATTTGTTGTTGGATGTAACTGGGACCCTGTGTACATAATCTCGTTTTCAACACATGTACTACATGCGGTGCAAATGACAATAAATTCTCTCTGACTCTGACTCTGACTCTAAAGGGGACCACAGATAGGTTTTTAAAATTTTTATGGTATGTCTTTGGGGTTACCAGACAGTGTTCATTCAATTTAATACACAAAATAATTCTTAGATAATCAATTATACCCTTTTTAATTCTGCCATTTTTAACTTTCGTTTTGAACGACCGGTTTATGATAATGAGATCTCGTGGCACGCCCTTCAAAGATCTGCTTACATTAACTCCGCCCTCCAAAGGCATATGAGGATGTCTGAAGTGACGCTGAGCTGCAACTGGACCGCGCAACGTATTTATTGTGTGGGACAGATCAGACGTGTACAAGTTGTCGTGTCATTTTCCTCTGTAATAAATGTCCAACTCCTTCCCTGACGTCTCCCTCACTCTCCCTGTGTGCACGAGCTGATCGTATGTCACTCGCAGTCGCGGACACACACACACATACACACACATACACACACACACAAACTCACAGCGGGGCTGTCTTGTTATCTGTGTCCCACTCGCTCAGCCGCGCTTCGGGCCCGGCACACACACACACACACACACACACACACATACACACACACGGGTTTGTCAATGAGGTTTAGCCGTACGTAGTCTGTCCTGCTAATGACACATTAACCAACACACACACACACACACACAGCAACATGCTGCATATCGCTGTTTATTCAAGCCTCCATCTGAAAACTATCAATTTTAAATCTGCTTAGTGCGCGCTCCATTATCTGGGCCAGGAGGGTCAGAGAGTTAGCTGGCTAGACTCTGTGACATTTTTAGCCATGAAATCAGGAAAAACAACCGTCACGTCTTTTTATCAGAGTCAGAGTCAGAGTCAGAGAGTCTTTATTGTCATTTGCACCGCATGTGGTACATGAGATGAAAACGAGATTATGTACACGAGGTCCCAGTTACATCCAACAACAAATGAAAGAAAAAAACAGTAATAACATCGAGAACTAACTAAGAAAAACATCAACTAGTAATACACTAAGCCTAATATAGTGGGAATAAACAGCAGCACGAACATGAGTTTTTATACTGAAGTGGGTGGAGCCGCACCAGGGGTTGCTAGGTGAGGGGCTGGACTCAGGTTCGAGGTGGGTTGTCCTGGCGCTTGTGACGTCACAAGCGCAATGATTTCAAAACGAAACCTATCTTATCACAGTGAAATAAATATACTTAGAGTAATTAAACCACTAGGTGCCTTTTTTTGGCCTTAGGACTGTTTTTTTATGAAGTAAATACCCAAAGTTGAGTAAAAAACCCATTAAAAAGTGAATTTTGAACATGTGGTCCCCTTTTAGCTATATTTCAGCATGTTTTTTTCCCGCCGTTTTTCAGCAAGTTCTTTTGCAATAAAAATTCACATTGCATTTTCACAGGAAATGCAGTTTCTATAGTTATAGTTGCTCTCATATTGCTTTTGTAACATTTATTGGATTTAACAGCCAAAAATATACCTCAGCCAAAGGTTTGAACCTGAAATATTACATCCTTTCTTTAAAAGTCTCTTATATTTCCCTTTTTCTTATATATGTTATAGAAGGCATATAAAAACTGAAAACTTGATCCCTTAGTGAGTGTACAATACCTGAAACTGGTCTAACAGTTGGATAAAATTAACTTTGACAATTTGATTCTTTTAGGAGATGGCTGATATTTATTCGACCTTTAGGAAAGTACAACAAACAACTTTAAACTAGGGGTAAATAATTTCCCACACAAATGATACTACTTTAATTGGAAAAACTTAAAACTCAAACACTTCTAATTACCAAAATGCTTTGTTTGGTCCTTTTTGAAAGCATCACTCAAACAAGAGTTAAAACATCAGCTCTGATGTGCAGCCTACACCAAGACAACTCACAGATAGGTGAGTTTCAGCTGCTGGGAGTTTAAAAGGTTGTTGTGTAATACCCTACAGCTGCTCAGCTGGAGATGAACTGGACCCCAACTCAGCAAATATGAAATATTTTCTGTCACACATTAAATCATTTCTATGTACTGCTGACCTTTAGTTAAAAGTGATTCTGCTCTGGCTCACTAAGCCACAAAGAATTAACGACCACATTCCCAACATGGGAAACATCCACGGATTCATGACTTTTAATGATCCAATCGGATGATAAGATGGGTGAACACATTTAGAATTGATTTCAGGGCACAAGTGAACACAGTTGGATTTCAAATTTGTGGTGAATTAGTTGCTGTAAACTTGTCTCAGCAATTTTTAACGTTTTGTATATTGTCCAGTCATGAAGCTAATGTTTTCATTTACTATGAGCTTGTATTAAAAATAGCAATGTTATTTCAGTCTCAATGAATCCACACTGTGTGTTTTGAGATTATGGTGGAATAAGTTTACATCAGCTTCAAAGAGTTAGATTCGGTACATACCTGTAGGGGTATCCGTGGTATTTGGACCTGAAGATGGAGAGCAGGAAACTAAAGAAAAACACCACCAGCCCAAGTCCAACCAGACAGATGACTGCAAACAGGGAAAGACAGGTATGATAAAAAAGAATACATCAAAATGTTTTACATTTTCTAAAGCAGCAGCTGTAATAACTACTAGTACCGGTAGATGAAATAATACAGTACATGGAAATACCTCAAAATATTGGTAAGTAATGCTCAGAATAAAATGAACATTTTATTGTTGTTTTCTGTCTAAAATGCAGGGCTACAATGAAAAAAGCTTAAGCCACAACATTTGGGTAGTGCCCAAAATAAAGCTACAAAACAGAGGAAAGTTTAGTCAAGTAAACTTGCAAATGTAGAGTCCCAATGCAAATGACATGTTTACTTCATTACCATGTGACAACATACAGAGAACATTAGTTCTCTGTATGTCCTCTGTAGTTGTTTTGATCCAGAGCCAAGACGTGGACCGGACAATATTTAGAGTTTTTAACTGCAGTTACAATGATTATAGAAACCTTTTGAAAGCAAACATTTATTTTTTTCATACATAAAATAATCTTTTTTTTTAGTAATTAAAAATTAACATTTTACGCCAATTTTATTTTGTTTAAAAAAATGTAGAACCCCACCCCCCCTACCAAAGTCCAAAAATGATATGCATTACAAAACCATTAATTTTGTTATTTTCCTTTCTAATGACTGGATTTACTGTTGTGAATTTACATGTTTACAACATATTGCATGACCTACAGACATTCTAATCCATGCATTGCGGTTATTAGACAAAAGTTTGTGAGGATATTTGACTTCAACCCAAAGGCAGCCATTTCAATCATCTCACACACATCTGTGGTTCAGCCCTGATGCAACGCTCTTTTATCTATTTTCAAATAGATCACACTTACAGGGTTTAGACAGGTTACACACTGAAGGCATCCTCTTCTTACATCGTGAGTACACATACACAAACATCCATATTTACGCAACAACTCAGCCCAGAAGATACACACTTGAATGATGACACATCCTGACAGATGAACTGAGTTATGATCTCATTACAGTGAAAGGATTATTTGGCAAACTGTGGGTGTTGCTTTCTGTTTGAATGTCACTTGTATCTAAACGTTACTGCAGAACAACAACAACAACAAAAATAACACACTTCCCAAACTCTGGACATTAACCTCTAAAGCCCCCAGATCCGTGGCCAATAGGGATGCACCGATACCGATACCAGTATCGGGCATCGGTCCGATACCATGTGCGTTTACTCGTACTTGTACTCATAAAAGGGCTCCGATACTACAGGACCCGATACCAGTTTCATTTCATTTCATTGACTATGTAAGACTTCAAATGTAAAACATTTCATTTTTTTGTACAAGTTTGGACATACTTTACAGATTACCAATAGTAATGTACTTTGTTTATTTATGCTTGAAGTGTCTAATGAACATAAACAGTTTAAGTTAATTAGAATGATTTAAAAATATATAAATTAGTACTTGTATCGGTACTTGGTATCGGCAAGTACTTTAATGTAAGTACTTGTACTTGTACTCGGTTTTCAAAAATCTGGTATCGGTGCATCCCTAGTGGCCAATCACCCATTTGATTTGTTCTAACAATATAAATGCATGTAGGTCATACCCTGCAAGCCACATAAACCAAACCATCAGCAACTTAAGTCCTAGAACCATCCATCCATCCAACCACCCATTCTCTCTAGTGTATCCTGTGTCTCTCCCGAGGTCTCCTCCCAGTCGGACATGCCCGAAGCACCTCCCCAGGGAGGTGCCGAGGAAGCATCCTTACCAGATGCCTCAACCACCTCAACTGGCTCCTCTCGATATGGAGGAGCAGCGGTTCTACTCCAAGTCCCTCCCAGATAACCAAACTTCTCACCCTATCTCTAAGGGAGAGTCCAGATACACTGTGGAGGAAACTCATTTCAACCGCCTGTATCCGCAATCTTGTTCTCTTCAGTCACTACTCAAAGTTTGTGACCATAGGTGAGCGTAGGAACAAAGACCGACTGGTAAAAAGAAAGCTTTGCATTACAGCTCAGCTCTCTCTTCACCACAATGGACTGGCAGAGTCCACAATACTGCAGATGCTGCACCAGTCTGGCTGTCAATCTCATGCTCCATTGTTACCGCACTTGTGAACAAAACTCCGAGATACTTGAACTCCTCCACTTGAGGCAGAACCTCACCCTCGACTTGAAGATAGCAACACACCCTTTTCCGACTGAGGACCAGGGCCTCAGATTTGGAGGGACTGATTTTCATCTCAGCCGCTTCACACTGCAGCAAACCGCTCTAGTGAGAGCTGAAGATCACGGAACAATGAGGCCAACAAGACCACATCATCCGAAAATAGCAGAAACAGCAATGTGTATTAATAACGTTCTGAGTTCATGTTTTGATGGCAGAGAAGGTGATGTGTGTGGCATCAATCACCAAATAAGACAAAAAATATGTAAATACTGTATTTGTCAATCACTCAAACGTATGCTATTGAGATGCAGAAAACAACAGTTATTAAAGCTGTCATTGTATTCCTTAGTGGCTATCCAAAAGTTAAATATATAAACAAGTGTATGAGAGTGTGCACACATCTTCACACAGTTGCTAATCCTTAAGAGGCACTGTGTTAAATTAAACTGTCACCACCGACTGATAGTTAATCAGGGATTAGGATGAGTACCTCTCCAGAAGACTACATAGTGAGATATCCACACTGTGTGTGTCCTATGTGTGTATGTGTGAAAGACGGAGAGGGTGATGTCGTAACATAAGATTTGCCTGGGAAACTGTACAATGGATGCAAATCTCTGTATGAACGGGTCTCTGGTGGTTTGCATGTTCCGTTTGTCAATGATATTATGGTGTGAAAAATATTTGCGTTTGAGTGCATCCACTGCCATCACTCAGTATCAGATACTTATTTCACTCTTTACTGGCTCAGCATACGGAAACATTTACAATTTATCGTAAGAACCTCAGTTTGCGCCGTGACAGAGCTGTGCACATACTAAGAAGGCAGCTGAGATGACATTTAAATCCCAACTAAACACCAAACCACTCTTACAAGCTCACACACATTCAGTACACATTAGTTCAATGCACAGATTCCACAGACCCTGGTGCAGAAGCTCTCCTTTCTTGGACTGAGTCCCACACTAGGGAACTGGATTCTGGACCAACAGACCTCAGACTATCAGGATCCACAACATCGTCTCCTCCTCAATCACCCTCAGCACTGGCTCACCCCAGGGCTACGTGTTGAGCCCCCTCCTGTTCACTCTGCTGACATATGACTGCCTGGCTAGACACCCCCCAGCTGCCATATAGTGAAGTTTGCGGATGACACGACAGTAGTGGGACGCATCACGAACAATGACGAGTCCAAATACAGACAGGAGGTGGAACACCTGGTGCAGTGGTGCAGAGACAATAATCTCTGCATCAGTATGAAGAAAACCAGAGATGGTGGTGGATTTCAGAAGGGACAAGGATCCTCTTCATCGCCTACACATTGGAGGAATAGCTGTGGAGGTAGTCTACTACTACAGGTACCTGGCTAGGGAGCATATATCCAGTGACCTCGTCTGGAGAGCCAGCACTTCCTGTCTAGTCAAGAAGGCCCACCAGCTTCTCTACTTCTTCAGGAAGCTGCAGAGAGCTGGACTTGGGAGCTCTGTCCTGAAGAGCTTCTATCGCTGTGTGGTGGAGAGCGTTCTCTTCACCTGCATCACTGTGTGGCATGGCTGTTGCACTGCTGCTGACATGATGGCTCTGCAGAGGCTGCACAGAAGACTGTGGGGAGGAGCCTTCCCACCACCTCGGACCTCTACACTTTATGATGCAGGGGGAGGGCACTCCGCATCATGAAGGACTCCACTCATCCTGCACGGTCTGCTGAACCCGAGCTGTACTTAATTCAGCTTCCTCTTACATTTTAAATATATATTTATATATACAGTATACTCTTGTATTTATCTGTTAATTGTTAGGCTTCATGATCTGAGACCTGAGTCCAAATTTCATACTATAAACATGTAAATGTCAGCTGGTATGACAATAAAAAATCCTTGAATCCTTAGTTCTTTTCTATAATGAGAAGGACAAGCAGACCCACATGTACACTATTAATTATCTATTTAGACCATAACTTTTGAGACACCATACACAGTTTACATTTATAATT
>JBBPBX010098076.1:0-12748 GCA_038048925.1 Garcialebias charrua
CGCCAGTGACTGCTCGCAGCCTCCAGCTCGCGCGCACGGTGAGAGTGAGGGAAAGAGGGAGTTGGACATGACAGGAAGAATAAAAAATGACACGACAACTTGTACACTGTGATCTGTTGCGGTCCAATTCAGCTCAGCTCGACTCTGTGGCAGTAATGTGAGTTGACTTCCTCGTCTGCCTTTGGAGGGCGGAGATAATGTAAGCAGATCTTTGAAGGGCGTGCCACGAGATCTCATTATCATAAACCGGTCGTTCAAAACGAAAGTTAAAAATGGCAGAATTAAAAAGGGTATAATTGATTATCTAAGAATTATTTTGTGTATTAAATTGAATAAACAGTGTCTGGTAACCCCAAAGAAATACCATAAAAATGGCAGAATTAAAAAGGGTATAATTGATTATCTAAGAATTATTTTGTGTATTAAATTGAATAAACAGTGTCTGGTAACCCCAAAGAAATACCATAAAAATTTTAAAAACATATCTGTGGTCCCCTTTAATTACTGATACTAATATTGGGCAGCACGTTGGCACAACTGGTAGAGCTGCTGCCTCTCAGCGAGAAGGTTGCCGGTTCAAATCCCGGTCCGGGGCCTTTCTGGGTGGAGTTTGCATGTTCTCCCCGTGCATGCGTGGGTTTCCTCCGGGTACTCCGGTTTCCTCCCACAGACCAAAAAACATGCTTGTTAGGCTGATTGGTGACTCTAAATTGACCCTAGGTGTGAGTGTGAGAGTGGATGGTTGTTTGGTGTGAGTGAGACAGGTCCCTCTTGTAAATGAGTCCCCGTGACTCAACGAGGCTAGCCTGTATAAATAAAGGTTGAATGAATACTGAGTAAAATTCAGGCCATTACTGTATTGGCAATACAGATACTAGTACTTTGAGCAAATACACAGGGCAGCTGTGGCTGAGTGGTTAGAGCAGTCGTCCTCCAATGCAAGAGTTGGGGGTTCAAATTCAACAGCAGTCACATGCCTAAGTGTCCCTAGGCAAGACACTGAACCCCTCATTGCCTCCGATGTGGGTCCCATCGATGTATGAATGTGATGAAGCTGTGATTAGTTTCTTTAGAATGATTTGTTCAATTAGCTTTGTATAGATCTCGTAGAGTGTTTGAATGGGTAAATGAGGCACAGATTATGTTGTAAAGAGCTTTGAGTGTATTGATAAGATAGAACAGTGCTATATAAGTACAGTCCATTTACATCTAATGTGTCTGGTAAACCAAAAAGTAAAGCTGTGTATGTTCAGTACAATTTTGCAAATGAAAGCTGCATAAAAAATACAAGAAATCAAAGGAATTAATTTATTTAAAACTCGGGAGTAAGTTGAGGTAGTGGCCTTGTTTACATTATAGCTGAGCTACAACAACAGAAAATAACAGAAGACACACAAAATATGTGATAATGGTGTTTCAAACACACACAAAAAGAAAATAAGGCAAATCATATAGTTATTTAAATAAATTATTAAATATATTTTAAATTATACATGTTTTTAAGATAATGTTATATTTTATCCATATTTTCTAGTATATATTTTTCAGAATTCACCAGGGCTGTTTTATCACCATTATTATGTAGAATTAGATCACACCTGGACTATGGTAAAATGGTAGTGTTCAATGTTTTCCGTGTCAGAATGAATGAAATCGTCAGATCTCAGCCAAAAACTGGTTTATAAATACTGTATGTGGGAAAGAACAAATATTTCGCTTCCCTGTACAAGTCGCAGGGCATGCTAATTTATGCAAAAAGCTGTGACTTATAAAGCAAAAAACACGGTAATATAAAAAAAAAACATATTTTCTTGTGACACATGTGAACACTTTTAAAATTACAATAAAAACAAAAGGATGGCTTCTTGAAATTGAGTCAGTCAGTCATACTGGTAACTAATTAAAGCTGAAAATGTCTTGAGTCATCAAAGTCTTCAATGAAACTGAACCTTGAAGTTCCTCCTCTTCCTCCTCCTCGCTCTGTTCACAGAGTTTCTTGTTCCTCCCCATCAGATCTACAGTTTAACGATCAGAGGAGTTGCTGACACGCCTCATTCTCTGCACAAACACATGACGTGTCGCTCTGAGCTCAGACTGGTTTCAGTTATCAGGAAGTGAAACTTCCACACACGCTGAGAGGTGAAATGGCGCAGAAAGGAGTTCAGCTGGACAGAGAGAGTTTCTCTTGTTCCATCTGTCTGGATCTACTGAAGGATCCGGTGACGACTCCCTGTGGACACAGCTACTGCATGAAGTGTATTGAAGACTTCTGGGATGGAGAGGATCAGAAGAAGATCCACAGCTGCCCTCAGTGCAGGAAGACGTTCACACCGAGGCCTGTTCTGCAGAAACACTTCCTGTTAGCAGCTTTAGTGGAGCAGCTGAAGACGAGTGGACTCCAAGCTGCTCCTGCTGATCACAGCTATGCTGGACCTGAAGATGTGGCCTGTGATGTCTGCACTGGAAGAAAACTAAAAGCCATCAAGTCCTGTTTGACGTGTTTGGTCTCTTACTGTGAGGAACACGTCCAGCATCATTATGATGTAGCTCAGTTAAAGAAGCATCAGCTGGTGGAGCCCTCCAAGAAGCTCCATGAGAACATCTGCTCTCATCACGATGAGGTGATGAAGATGTTCTGTCGCACTGATCAGCAGATCATCTGTCACGTCTGCACGGTGGATGAACATAAAGGCCACGACGTGGTCTCAGCTGCAGCTGAAAGGAGAGAGAAGCAGAAGGAGCTCCA
Source organism: Garcialebias charrua (assembly GCA_038048925.1). Taxonomy (NCBI): domain Eukaryota; kingdom Metazoa; phylum Chordata; class Actinopteri; order Cyprinodontiformes; family Rivulidae; genus Garcialebias; species Garcialebias charrua. Next base: position 2,747 of record JBBPBX010098076.1, read on the forward strand.
GGTGAGGAGAGAGAACATCCAGCAGAGAATCCAGGGCAGAGAGACAGATGTGAAGCTGCTTCAGCAGCAGCTGGAGGCCATCAACGTCTCTGCTGATCAAACAGTGGAGGACAGTGAGAAGATCTTCACTCAGCTCATCCAGCTCGTCCACAAGAGAAGCTCTGAAGTGAAGCAGCAGATCAGATCCCAGCAGGAAACTGAGGCCAGTCGAGTCGGAGAGCTTCAGGAGAAGCTGCAGCAGGAGATCACTGAGCTGAAGAGGAAAGATGCTGAGCTGAAGCAGCTCTCACACACAGAGGACCACAACCAGTTTGTCCACAGCTACCAGTCAGTGTCAGCACTCAGTGAGTGTCCACACTCATCCAGCATCAGTGATGCTCCTCTGAGATACTTTGAAGATGTGACAGCAGCTGTGTCCCAGCTCAGAGACAAACTAGAGGACATTCTGAGAGACACGTGGACAAACATGTCACTGAGAGGAACTCAAGGTTTACTGTCACAACCAGAACCAAAGAGCAGAGCGGACTTCTTCAGGTATTCATGTGACATCACTCTGGATCCAAACACAGCTTACAGACTGCTGTTATTATCTGAGGGGAACAGAAAAGCAACATTCATGGATCAATATCAGTTTTATCCTCTTCATCCAGACAGATTCACTTCATGTGTTCAGATTCTGAGTAAGGAGAGTCTGACTGGACGCTGTTACTGGGAGGTGAAGTTGGGAGAAATGGAAGGTGAATTAGCAGTCGCATACAAGGATGTTGATAAAACAAGGAGTGAATTTGGAGATAATGATGAATCCTGGTCATTATATTGTAGAAAAAACAATAATGAGTTTTGTCACAACAGCATCATGACTTTCATCTCAGGTGGTGATGTGTCCAGAGTTGGAGTGTACCTGGACCACAGAGCAGGTGTTCTGTCTTTCTACAGCGTCTCTGACACCATGACTCTCCTCCACAAAGTCCAGACCTCCTTCACTCGACCGCTACATGCTGGAATACGTCTCTGGTTTGGAGCCACAGCTGAGATCTGTCAACTAAAATAATTGTTGGAAGTTTGTGTTGTCTCTACTGCTCGGAGAACGTGTCCAACAGTTTTGTGGACATTGTTGTCCCATCATCTGTTTTAGGTACGGCTCTGATTTATTCAGGTTGTTGATGCACGAGCAAAATGAAAACGACTTTGAACAGACATGAACCATTACAAGAACTTTGATGACCACATTTTGCCAGTAGGGTTTATTTTAGTCCTAACAGGAGAGATGATGTTTTGAAACGGTCCCGTTGGTTCAGTTTTTAATTCAGGCTCAAAGATCATCATACAACTGATGTTTGTTGAAGCTGCAGTCCCACAACGTTCTCTTTTAAGTTTCATTCAGGAACTTTCATTCTGACAGATGAGCTCTGTTGTCACAGATGTTAATTAAACTGAAACGAATCAGAAAACACAAGACGAACTGATTCAGACACATTTTATGATCTACTTCAAAAACCATTTCTAAGTGTTACATTTTCAAAGTAAAAGAGCAGAATGTGTTACACTTATGATCGTGTTAAAGATGATGCTTCAGATCAAATAAAGATTATCCAACATTCACTTTGACCTTATGTTGATCAGTTGGACAATGTCAGAGTTTGATCAAATTATGTGATTGACAGTGATTTACTTTGACTCCCTGTTAAAGCTTCAGTATGTAGCTTTTTTTATGAACATATTTCTTCACTCTGTCACTACCTCCTGACAGACTGATGTTAGCCAGGTAATCTCTGAAAAAAAAATTAAAAAAAATATTGTCCCCTTGCTTCTCCAGGTGGTAAATAAGCATTTCTAAAAAGAAAAGGTGACCCGCCATTTTCCAGCCAATAAAAACAGAGTTTGTAACCAGCCAATAAAAACAGAGCTTGAATTTGAATCAGCCAATAAAAACAGAGCTTGAATTTGAAATTCAACAGACCACAAGGGGGCAGAGCCACATATGGCTCTGAGGGGGAGGGATCAGAATGCTTTGCCTGTTGAAAATATTTCTAAGTGCTGCAGTTCTACAGAAACTGCATACTGAACCTTTAATTAGAACAAAATGGTGCATTTGTGTAAAGAAGCGCCAGTGTCGATAATGAATGAATCTCGTTTTAGATTTGGATGTGACTCATTTTGAGGACTGACTTCATCCCTCTTTTCTTGTTTTGGTGTAAAGTTGGAATGTCTCAGGTCAGTTTTCACAGTGGCCCTAAGGTGTAATGAACATTTAAGAAGAAATAAAATAAAAATTCAGCCAATCGTGTCATGTTGAATCTTATTTTGAAAAACTGTGATAAAGAAAGTCTGCGAAAAACGAAACCGCTATGTAGCGAGGGTGACAAGAACCAGTTTGGATCAGCACAACACCCAACACAGAAATGGTTTAAAATGTGTATTAGGAAATAAACAGCTTCTGGTGCAGGTCTGGGCCCGATCCGTCGAGACAGAAGAGTTACTGAACTTGGTGAGAATGGAGAGGCGAGAACTATGAATGGCACCAACCTTCTGTCTTGTTGGAGTAACAGGAGCTGTGGTCTCTATGGGGCCGATGACGTCACGCAGAGCGAACAGAGCGTTCAGGTCCAGTAAGGGATAATCCAGTTCCAGGGTCCAAGTAGCAGGCGTTCGAGCACAGGGAGGCAGAGAGCAGAACAAATCCAAACTCCTGAATCGTGGACGTTGTGGAGGCGCAGAGTTGTTACTGTGAGGACTGAAGGAGACAAATCCAAAAGGGAGCAGGCAGGTCGGGTAGTCAGAAAACAGGCTTGGGTTCAGAACTAGGATAACCCCAGGTTCTCATCTAAAACTTTTCAACTTCTAAAGAGTATCTGAAACAAAAATATTGTTTTCTTTGTTAAATAGTAAATGTTCAGTATGTTATATATGTTCTAATATTTTTGGAGGGGATGGTGATTATATTATGTCTCTGTTTTAGAGAAGTGGAAGACTTATAGAAGAGGAGAGAGGAGAGACTAATAGAAAGAAGAGTTAGAGAAGAAAAACACAAAGACTGAAAGAAAAGAGAGAGCAGAGGAAAATAGAAAGACTGATAAAGCAAAGAGAAGGAAAAGAACGTGTTGCAAAGAAAAGGAGGAAAGAAAAGAAGAAAGACGAGTTGTTTGAGTGACGATGAAACAAGTGGAAGAACAAATTAAAATAATAATAGGTATATACTGTAATCATATTACTAAATTGTGTCTTATTTCTCATGTTTTAAGTATTTCTCTTTATCTGTGCTCTTTCAGTTTTGTGCGTAAACTTTTCTGCTCTTCTTCTATTCCAGACCTCCATGACCACCATGGCTGATGGGTCTTCATACAGAGGAGGCCTCGCAGAACCAGAGATGAGCTCATGTCAGTGGACTACCTGACCTTCACTCACCTCACACAAACACACAATATAAATACATATCAGCTACGTAACCATACACTGTGTACTTATACACAGCTATGTATGTACATACACGTTCTCATTCACTCACAAGGTATGCACGCTCACTACACCCTTGACCCTCCCCCCAGTTTTAGTACTCTGTTACTACTATCACTTTATTCATTTTATTACTCTTAGGAAATGTTAACAGTGGGGAGAGCCACATTCCTGCTGTTATACAGGTATTTGATATTTTTATTGTTTAAACATGACTAAATATGTAAAAATAAATGAAAATGTCCCCGTTTTTTATTTCATCTTGGTAAAATGTTGTTCTTTTTGGTCTCCGAGCTGGAAATGTCCCCAGATTTCACTTCAGAAATCTGGTCACCTTAGGCTTAACACCATCACATTTCCAGCAAACTGATGTCAACTTTTGCAATAAATTAGTGATGTCTTGAGCATGCATCAGGGTGTTTAGTGACGTCTTGTTTTGAAAAATGAAAAAAAAAAAAATAATAATATGGAAAGTGGTATTGGTGTTAGACTTGGCGTGTGTCAGTCACCAATGTGACAGCAGTTGAGCCCTGTTTTCTCTTCCAACTGACTGCAAGTCTGTCACTCACCACAGGAGTGCGCACCGCTAGGTGGGTCACCATCAACACATTCTGTCTCTACACATGCTCGCTGTTCGTTTATCATGGACTCACTCTATTGTGGTTTTTCAAAATAAGCTTGACATGACACACAGTTGGCTGATTGATGGATGAGCCACATGATCGGCATGGAATTGTTAATTTAAATTAATTAGTTTAAATTATTTAGCACCTGTTGCACCTGTGTGCAGCCCACACTGAAGGAAAAGCTTCCTCCTGCAGCTCCTCCTTCCTCCTCTGTCAATTTCTGTTCTGTAGTGGAGAAGTGGGCTTGGATGAGAGTGCAGAATGCGGCCGTTAGTGTTTGATACTGTGATGTTTCTGCCCCCTTCATGCTTTAGTCTTGTCCTGTCACTCTCAGCTCAATCAGCCTCATGATCTGCACCTGTTCTATTTAAGAGCCTTGGTTTTACTACTCTCTGCAAACCAGCCACTAGGGAGCACAAGCCAGTGTATTGCTTGTGCTGGTCCCAAGCCCAGGTAAATGGTGAGGGTTGTGTCAGGAATTACATCCAATGTAAAACACTTTTGCCAAAACCATAATGCGAGTTCATCAAAGTGAAACCATACCAGATCGGTCAAGGCCTTGGTTAACAACGACCGCCACCGGTGCTGTTGACAAACAGGGTGCTGGCGGAAATTGTGCTACTGTTAGTCGAAGACCCCGAGGAGGAAAACGTGTCAGGAGACAGAGGGAGAGGAGGAAAGTGAAGAATGTAAGAGTGAGAGTGGCAACTCTAAATGTGGGGACAATGACAGGCAATGGTAGAGAGCTGGCTGACATGATGCAGAAAAGAAAGGTAGATGTTTTATGTGTCCAAGAGACTAAGTGGAAAGGCAGCAAGAACCAAAGCTTTGGAGCAGGGTTCAAACTGTTTGGTGTGGATAGAAAGAGAAATGGAGTAGGGGTGGTCCTGAAGGAGGAGTTGGCAAAGAATGTAGTAGAGGTGAAGAGAGTGTCAGATACAGGTAGTCCCCGATTTACGAGCGCTCTGATCTGCGAGGTTCCAGACTTACGAGCTGCACATTTTTGGAAAAAACGAAAAAAATACTGAGTTTTCATGTGTTTTTTCACTTCAGTTAGCAAGTTAAGCATATAAACACACGTTTCCGATCATTTTTATGCACTCAAAAGTAGTTTTTAGATGAAAATAGAGTGTTTTTAGGTGCGCTAGCGAAAACCGTTCCAATTTACGAGCGGATTTCCGGATTTACGAGCGAAATGGCGGCCGTTCCAAATTACGAGATTTCCGGTTTACGAGCGCCTCGTTGTGACGGATCTCGCTCGTAAATCGGGGACTACCTGTATACGGTGATGTGCCTGAAGGTAGAAGTAAAAGGTCTGATGCTAAACATCGTCAGTGGTTATGCTCCACAGGTTGGATGTGATGGGGAGGAGAAAGATACATTTTGGAAAGATCTGGATGAAGTGATAGAGAGTATTCCTAGGGAGGAAAGAGTGATGATTGGAGCAGACCTGAATGGACATGTTGGTGAAGGAAACAGAGAGGATGAGGAAGTGATGGGTATGTCTGGTGTCAAGGAAAGAAACCAGGAAGGACAGATGGTGGTGGATTTTGCCAAGAGAATGGAAATACCTATTTCCAAAAGCGGGAGGAACATAGAGTGACCTGTAAGAGTGGAGGAAGGAGTATGCCGGTTGACTACATTCTGTGTAGAAGAGGAAACCTGAGGGAGATTGGAGACTGTAATGGTACATCCAGACCGAACGCGATTTCAACTGCAAAAAAGCTCAACACGCACGCAAGTGGACGCACTTTGTGTCCAGACCAAAAAGCCAGAAGCGAAACTACCCAGAAAACTGCTGCGCAGGGTTGCCAGATAAAAATTAATTAATCATCTAGTACTGTTGCTTATTTTTTTTTTTTACCCAAACTGTCATATTTGCTGCGTGAGGGTCTGATAAGATTAATAATGTGTTGAGTTTAGTGAACATTTGCACTGAAAAGGGGTAAAAATAAATAAATAAAAATAAATAAAATTCATGTTTATCTGGCAACCCTGCTGCTGCGGGGGTGTGGGGGAGGAGCTTACCGGTGTACCGAGTCGTCAATGCACTCCGCGAGGTGAGGAGCTCTTTATTTCTGTCTCTGTGGAGCAGACTTGACTGGTTGTGAAGGAATTGTCGCGAACACACAGCTACAATGAGTTTCTCTTCCATATTCCATGACTCCGCGGGTTTTTTCTGTGTTCCACAAACAATACGTCACATGCGCAATGGTTTCCGCGTCACTGGTTTCCGCGTCACATAGGGACTCTCCCCCTGACCCCCTCTCTTCTCCCCCGACTCTCCCTGATTGGTTGACACACCAACCAATCGGGTAGAGTTTGAGCGGCGTTTGAAAGTTGAACGGCGAAATCTTCAGCATGTTGGAGGCGTGCTTTGGAGGTTGACGCGGGTTCACGTGCACGGAAAAAGCTCTCCAGCACGCCCAACACGCACGCGGCGTGACGCAAGACGCCAGGAGGCGCCTGGATATGGAAGGCCTGCTTCCATATTATGGAAGGCCTGCTGGGTCATTTTCTCGTGAAAATTACATGTTACATCGACACGTTAATGACGTGTAAACAACGCGTTAACAACGCGTTGTTTACACGTCAATTACGCGTCAAATTCGCCTCGAAAAATGACGCGTAAACGACGTGTAAACGACGTGTAAACAACGTGTAAACAACGTGTAAACAACGCGTCAAAGACGCGTTAATTACGTGTCATTGACGCGTCGAAATTTCACACGCATTTGACGCGTTATCAACGTGTAAAGTACGCGTTGTTTGGTTAAGACGTAAACAACATCTGTTTATGTTGGGGCGGCCGTGGCGTAGTGGTAAGGGCAGTCGTCTCCCAATCGGAAAGTTGGCGGTTCGACTCCCGGGACCCGCACCATGTGTCGTTGTGTCCTTGGGCAAGACACTTAACCCTGAGTTGCTCCCGGTAGGACTGGAAAGCACCTTGCATGGTAGTCTGCCGCCACCGGTTTATGAATGTGTGTAGCATTCAATATATGTGTAGCACTTTGAGATTTTCAGTAATGAAAAGTGCGTTATAAATTGAATTAATTATTATTATTATTATTATTTATGTCCCTCTTGGGTAACTTCACTTCCTGACGGCTTCACTCGCGTCTCTTCTCATTGGCTGTCAGGTCCAGGGCTAAACCACTTCAGCAAAACAGAGGGGTGATTCCAAGGTCCAGGGCTAAAGCACTTTAACAGAGATGTAAACAGACGGAGAAACTACATTTCTGCTTATATTTTATCACGATGTTTCTTTTACTGTTTAATGAAGTTATTAATAAATCTAATAAGTGTTTAATTAACCTGTTTCTGCAAAACAGAGGGGTGATTCCAAGGTCCAGGGCTAAAGCACTTTACTGCACTGTACTGGACTTGACTGCAGTTGCTTACGTTTTAGTCCAATGTGTGATCAGAAAAATGTGTTCCTTATATATACAGTACAGTATTTACAGTATATATATATACTGTATAGATACAGTATAGGCCTATATAGTTTTTTTTTTTACTCTATGAATCATTAAAAAATAAATAGCCTCAGTTTGTTTGTTTTTAGGCCTGATACATCTTGTTTTGTCCTGCACCTGTCGAGTTTGTCGCGTTTAATATTTTCTTTTGTCCAATAATCTGAGAGGAGGCATTTTTTTTTTTGAGTTGTTTCTTTCATGAATAAGTGAGTGTAAAACATTTTGACCCAGACCAAACAGGTATAATTTGTGTCAAACTAGCAGGAGATAGATTTCATTATCCCATATCCCTCACTGCTTCCTCTTGTTGTGTCTGCTGCCCGTGCCACGCCTCGAAAACCCCAGAGGACCTGCAGCAGCAGTATGTTGTGACCTGTGGCTCTTTTGCAGCTCATGGACTCAGTGTGGAAAACAAGCGAGAGACACCGAGCTCAATTTGTGGCACTGGCATGTCGTACTGACACTTCCTGTGACATGTCACAGTTTTTTTGACATGTGCCACAGTTTTTGTGACATGTGCCACAGTTTTTGTGACATGTGCCAGTTTTTGTGACATGTGCCACAGTTTTTGTGACATGTGCCACAGTTTTTGTGACATGTGCCACAGTTTTTGTGACATGTGCCACAGTTTTTGTGACATGTGCCACAGTTTTTGTGACATGTGCCACAGTTTTTGTGACATGTGCCACAGTTTTTGTGACATGTGCCACAGTTTTTGTGACATGTGCCACAGTTTTTGTGACATGTGCCACAGTTTTTGTGACATGTGCCACAGTTTTTGTGACATGTGCCACAAGATGGCAGTGTTTTCAGCATGTCAATGCCTATTTTAACTGACATGTCAGCGTTTTCAGCATGTCAATGCCTATTTTAACTGACATGTCAGCGTTTTCAGCATGTCAATGCCTATTTTAACTGACATGTCAGCGTTTTCAGCATGTCAATGCCTATTTTAACTGACACGTCAGTGTTTTCAGCATGTCAATGCCTATTTTAACTGACATGTCAGCGTTTTCAGCGTGTCAATGCCTATTTGTGCCTAATTACTCATCAAATTTCTGTACTCATTTATACTGCCTCTTACTAAAATTTTGATTCAAAATTGTGACTTTATTGCTTTTTAAATCGTAGAAAACATTTATTTAAGGGACATTTACTTGTTGTCAATGCCTATTTTAACTGACATGTCTGTCAGGATGGCACCAGGATGGCGCCATCTAGTGGGTATCCTTTGTTCTGTTCTCCTTTTGTTTTCTGTCAGCCAGCTCTAGATATTTGTTTTTAGTTTTATTTAGTTTCCCTTGTACCAGTTTTCCCAGCTTCATGGTTAGCCTTATTCCTTAGATCCTGCCCCAGTATTTATTAATGTTTAGGTTTGGTAATTCCCCTGGTCTCCTTGTTTATCAGTTCTTACTTCTTGTATTTAGTTTCTACATCTCCAGTCCTTTACTACTAGTTTAAGTCTCCTTCTTGTTTATTTACTCTTAGTTTAACCTTTTATTAGTTTCCCTTCTGGGTCTCAATGTTTGATCACTCTTGGTTTGACCTCCAGTTTAGTCTCCTTTATTTAAACCTTTATTTATTTAGTATACCAGTCCTGCTCTGTGTCTTTAGTTAGTTAATTGTTCCCAGGTGTTTTGTGATTGCGTCCTGTCTTGTCTCTGTGTATAAATAGCCTGTCTGTCAGTTAGTTCCTTGTGGTGTCCTCGTTGGGTCTCCCCTGATGTCTCCTGTGTTGATCATGTCTCCTAAGAGTGAGTTTGCTGCCCTGTCAGCTTTTTGATTTATTATCATTAAATATCTATTTTTGTATTCCTGCCTCCTGTGTCTTGTCTGCACCACTGGGTTCAAGCCTGCCTGTAAATCCTGACAATGTCAGTGTTTTCAGCATGTCAACGCCTGGCACTGGCATGTCGTACTGACACTTCCTGTGACATGCCACAGTTTTTGTGACATGTGCCACAGTTTTTGTGACATGTGCCACAAGATGGCAGTGTTTTCAGCATGTCAATGCCTATTTGCGCCTCATCAAATTACTCATTTATACTGCCTCTTACTAAAATATTGATTCAAAATTGTGACTCTATTGCTTTTTAAATCGTAGAAAACATTTAATTAAGGGATTGCATGTGCTTTTGGAAACAATGCCACAAATAGTGTTTCCTATTTATTTAACATGCTGTAAGGAAAGAGGCATTCCATGTCATTATTGACATTTAATTCTATTGCACTTTGTAGCACTTTGAGATTTTCATTAATGAAAAGTGCGTTATGAATTGAATTCATTATTATTATTATTCCACAAGTAGCTGGTTTGTAACACAATAATGATGGCTATTTTGATTTCTTACTCAGAAATTTACCTGTGGAAGCACCTGGCCAAACGGGTGTCAGAGAATACAGTACATAGTTCTCGATGTCATAGTATGACATAGTACCACAGGATA